>JAMKQA010122338.1:0-12520 GCA_024699735.1 Posidonia australis | reverse complement strand
TTGTCATCTTTATTATGTTTGGATATACATTTTTGTAAATGTCTAGATATATGACCTACACCCCCTCCCCTAGGACATGTGTATGTGGTATTACAATAATTACAGTAACACCTATTTTGATCTACAGGGTCTAATGTAACATAGTCCCAAACTTAAGAACTTTGTTTCCTAAGTTTTTTAGTGACTGTGGACTGTGAAGTATGTGTTGGGGTAGACTAAGACTGATCTGACTCCATACTAAGAATAGTCATGACTACCAACATTGCCAATATTTTCCATTTTAATATAAAAAATGAATATAAAATAATATAACCCTTAATCCACAAAAACCAAAACCCAAAAATGAAAGGATTAGAAGTAAAGAAATTTTGATGTTGCTGGCTCAACTGATGTCGCGTGGAGACTGAAGAGTAGAAGACGGAACGGAGTCCAAAGCCAAACAGTAAAATCTTCACTTGAAAATCCTCACTTGAAAGTTAAGAGAAAGTTGTAGACTTGTAATTGAGAAGAGAAGAGAAGATTGAATTGTGAAGAAAAATGAATGGAGTAGAGGGATATTTATAAGGTAAATAGAGTGATAGTTGTTGAAATTTAAAAAAAAAAAATTAATGCAACAACTAAATAGCCGTTGAAAACGGCTACATTATTAGAATGGTGCGCCAACCTGGTGCGCCAGGTATGTGCGCCCCATATTTTTTTTTAATTTTTACTGACGGACAGGCCCATCCCCACCCGACTCGGCCCAAACTAATTTCACAGGTCAAATTGGGCCTAGTAAACGGGCCTTCACGGGCCTAGACCTTGGGCCTGACACGGCCCACGGCCCACAACGGGCCTGGCCCGGCCCAGCCCAAGGATTTTTTTTTGGGCCCGGACCGTGTCGGGCCAAGGTTGGGCCGGGCGGGCCAAGGTTGGGCCGGGCGGCCCAAGGCCGACCCGGCCCGATTTCCACCTCTAGATATGCGTCATACTTCAATGCATTATTTGATACTAGTTGCTTCAGTCCATACAGCCAATTTCCTTGGCATTATGTTCATGATTGCATTTTTTAACTCAATGATACTGGGTCAGATATGACTGCTTCAGTTATTTGCATTTTTTAACTCGATCTCCATTTTATCTGAAGCTCATGGATGATGAGGGTATGAGGGTGGCAATCTCAAATGTCAAATGCATCTTTACTAAACAGGCATTATTCAGATATGGTTTTGGCTCAGATATGGCCTGTTTCAGATATTTGCATTTTTTTAATTCAATCTCCATTTGATTTGAGGCTCATGGATGATAAGGGTATGAGGGTAGCAATCTGAAATTTACAGCATTTTTCAGCATATGGTTTTTCAGCATTAAGTTACTGCCATAAGATGAGATATGGCCTAATTCAGATATGGTTTTTCAGCATTTTTTGCTTATGTTTCTCGCATAAGACTTGGCATTGAACTCTGAAATTTACTACTTGGAAACGTTTATTTTCAAAACACATACAACCAATGAACTTGGCTCAATTGATCCAACAAACATTTTATCAGTGACGTCTCTCTTCAATTGATCCAGCCAGTTGTTTAACAAACATGAAGCACTAAAGCAATGAATTAGAATTGATACATACAATTGTTTCACTTCAATTGGACACTTCAATTTTTTCACTTCAATTTGCTAATCTAATTCAGTCATGTCATGAATTACAATTGATACATACAATTGATCCAACAAGAATACCAACTTAAAAGTGAAACAATTGATACATAACAATATCAAAATCATTTCAATCACATGAACAAAGAGGAAGGTGGAACTACTTCTGACAAAAGGTCATTTCTCTAGGTCTTAATCTTGACCACCTACTCATGGAACATCCAAATTACTTCAACTCCACGTTCAACAGTGGAGGATCTATCTACTCAAAAAACCTACAACCACTTTCTCTGAATCTTGAGCACCCATGGAACTATCGACTAAAGTTGTGCATCATCCAAGTTGTTACTGCAGAAAAGAGCAAACCACAGTGACAAAGGACTTCTTCTTTAAAGAGCTTTGGCTACTTCAATTTCCGACGAGGAAGTGAAGAGGAGGACAACAAGACATACATGGTGGCAAGTAGCAAGTAATGACTCTCCTCTAAGGTTTTGATGTGAAAAAGAAGAAGGAGAAGAGAAAGGAGAACAGACATGCGGCCTAAGGGTGGTGGATGGTGGTCAGCCTGCAAGTGGCATGGCTAATGGCGATAGGCCTGCGAGTGGCACGACAGGTGGCAATCGACATGCAAGTCGCATGACAACTGGCTGCTGACGATCGACCTACAAGTGGCGTACCGAAAGAAAGGGAAGGAAGAAGAAGGAACGAACGAATCCTAATTATTTTGATACATTAAAGGGTATTTTTATCCTTTTAATTTTTCACTAAACGTTTCCTAACAAAATGATTAAAGTGACTAATGATAATATTTGAAGGTATTGGTTTTATAGTTCAAGGTACTGAAATAAAGAAAAACAGGAATAATTGAAGATACTATTAAGAAAATTACTCATTTTAAAAAAGTAAGATATGATACAGGGAGTATACATCGATAAGTAGATTTTTTTTTATAAGTTTCTATATTTGGTAAAATTAAACCTTCTTATCTAATATAAAGATGGCATATACTAGAAGATTAAAACACTTGCAAATGTAATCAAGATTAATTGAAACAAGATAAATACATCAGAAACAATGAGAAATTACAGTTGCACCTGAGGCAATTATTCATGTTCAAGCACATTAAATGTTATTAATTAGGATTTTGCTGCTTGACATATTGGAAATTATCTGAGCTCATGCTTTGACTATGGAGAATATACAATGATAAATAAACATTTTTGAAAGTGTCTATATTCATTAATGTTAAAACTTTTTATCTAATACAAGGATGACACATACTAGATGTTTAAAACACTTGTAAACATTAACGAGATGCAAAAACAATATAAATACCACAAAAAAATTAAAAACCATAGATGTACTCGTAGTCATAAATTGAAAACATCTCGGAAATTATCTGAACTCATGCTTTGACATGTCATCCAAAACTATTCAAAAATATCCACAAGTATCCAAAACTATTCGAAAATATCCACAAGTATCCAAAACTAATACTACAATTTTTACGTAAGGACACCCCACGAGGTGCATTGTATCAGGAAATAGCAGACAAGTATGAGTATCTGATGAACATAACTACAGATACTAGGATCAAGATGTATCCATGTTTCAGACTTATAGTTTAGTTGGCAACTATGGCTTTGATCGTATTTCGTATCGCAAGAATCCTCTGAAAAATCAATTCAATTAATGGCCTTTGATGCCTTTCTTTTCAATTCATTATTGAGTGAATGATTTGTTGTACCTTCAGTTTTACAAATCCAAACATTCTGAGAGAGAAACTGGAAAGTTACTGATTCAGATTTTAAGATATCATCGGCCAAACAATTATCCATTAACCTAAATATAAGATTTAAATATTCTAGTTAAAAGTCTATCCCCTCAGAAAACCCAATGCACCAAATCTCATGATCGCACCTCATCATTCACTCATTCCTAACAATATGCTCCCAAATCACCTACAACAAACCTCCATCAAAGCATGTGTAAGACAGATGACCATGCACGCCAATTCAGAGACTTTTGCATTGTTAATGTCAAGAATTATAGTTTAGTCATCTCTATAAATTAACAGAAACTTGTAAATACCTAGTTTTATCTAATACTTATAATTTGTGAAGCCAAATTTTCCAAATTGCACAGTAAAGATTTGAAATATATACATAAGCATAGCATGTCCCTTGAGAAAAAGTCTGCAATAAAAAAGGCAATGCTCTTCGCACTGACATCCATCACAACATTGTTTTATTGCAATATTAGGTCAGTTGACATGAATCCTTTATCTTCTATGTGTCACTGATTTCTACTTCTCTTAACTTGTACGTGCTTAAATCCTTTCTCAGTAATTTATCCAAAAAAAAGTTTTTTGCAACCATGTAATTTAAGTCATTCTCTACTTCTTTCAATTCCTTGAATGTGAGTCAAATCCATCACATGGAAGTTCCTCCAAACAAAGGAGAACAACGCTTCCACTCACAGAGTGACAGTGCCTAAAAGTACGTGAATTCCGAGGTATCCTGAGAACAAGCTGTACCACCTAAGACGATAATAATTCATTTTATCCTCAGTTTGTGCTAACCCGTTTTCACTCTCATATACAATTCTTAATCTATCACTATAAATTTCATTTATCTATTAAAAAAAATCCTTATTCCAGCTGCATTTACTTTGTGAAGACATGTTTCATCAGCTGTGCAGCATTCCGAACAGTAAAGCATAGATAACAATCTGGATGCACTTTCTTTTCATCCATCTTGCCTAAATTCTATAACTAGAATACTACTACTGTCAACACTGAAGAAAACATATTATCAATATCTTAATGTTCCCCATAATAGATTTCAGATATCTAAATATCTAAATGTATCATTTTAGAGATCTCACGATCATTGAATTTCATGTCCCATGTTATCTTCATACTCAACCAGAGTTCTCTAGTTTCTAGTGTATTTCTCATAATAACTAAGAATTATCCCTACACTATTTTCATCAATTAAAATTATATCCTTTATATGAATAAAAACACTTTGATAAAAAAATTGTGAATTTAATGTGAATTCTTGTATCCTAAAGCATAGTGGGCACTCTTCTACCATGTTGTTAATCAAATGTAAATGCATCTCCTACACAATCTCTTTCTTCCTAAAACCCACCATGCAAATATATCTCTAGGTATCCTAGCATATGACTTTTCTAAGGTCCACTTTTTTATTTTTTTTAGGATGTTGTTTCAAATCAAAAGTTGAATCAAAGAAATCTCATTATCTAACATCCCAAGGAAATAAATTTCTGAAAAGGTTAGTTTGTGAAAAAAGATGTGCATCCACGAATACAGTCTGCAGTTCCCCATTCAGGGAAGCAAGGTTTTATATGTTTTTATGGGCTGTTATATCACTGATAATCGATAATTTGTATAAATAGAGAATCTGTCACAATCTACATCCACCAGATTTCTTACAAAGCAAAAGCAATATCAAAAACCAGCTGTATTGAAGTCTTCACAAAACACTAGCTGAACAAAGAACCATATGAAAACTAATTTTGGTTACCTCTGAAACTTTCTTTAATTGTTTAACTACATATTTTCCACTCTAAAACCATAAAAAGAGAAATTTAATGCTTGCGTTATAATTTTTTATTTGCAATATATTTCTATAAAAACCATTAACTAGAATAAATACATGAGAAATTATTTATTAGATAAACCCAACAGTACAAAAAATATAATGTAAAGAATCACTAGGCAAAATATTATGAAAGCAAAGTTAAGCCACAATTCCACACTAAACTATTAATTCTAATTAATTAATTTAAGACTTCAATTTCTAAAGTCTTTGCTATAAACATAAGATGCAAAAGTTTACAATATTAATATGGCAGTAAAAAAAAGGAAGCACAGATACTTCCAGATAGCAGCAGATATCCAACACTTATTGGACACTATGATACACGGATACCTCATGGACACATTTCAAACACCTTGTACAAGGTGTTTGAAAACCAGCAAACAGAAGGAATCCATCAACATGTGTTCAACGGGTCTTGGGACACTCTCCTATGTCGATGAATCTTCTTTTTGTGCTATCTGTCACCTACTTCCCTTAGAATTGATCTTTTTCTATATCTTTTCCTTCTATATTTTACCTTTGTACGATCATTTTAGTGACTCACTTTCTTTTACAATGTCTATGACTATACTACAAATGTATACAAGGGCAAATATAGTGCAGAAGGCCCCCACCAATGTCAGTGAGGAGGGTCCATGTATACATTTTTTGAGTTGTGATGGTCCATGTCTACATAGCCTTAACCCCACACGGGGAGATGATTTTTCCATGATTCAAACCCAGGAACTCCAAGCCACTACAAAGCGCAACGTGCACGCTTGCACACACAAGCACACTAATGATCTGTTAAGGCCCAGCCTTACTAAACATAAGTAAGGCCTTAATCTAAACCATTGATCTTGTGTTAGCAAGCACCAGAAACCAGCATACGAAATCCAACTTCTTTTATATTTTAAATCAATTAAATTCCTCTCCTACAATCAAATTGGTTTAAGTTATTAACCATTACAACCACTGCCTATTGCCTAAAATAACTCCCCATCTCTCCATTCTGAATCAACAGGTGAATCTATTCCCAGTCTTTCCAAGAGCCACATCCCAAAAAAAAAATCAATTCGAATCTGCCACCATTATCATCCTCTCTCCATGCAACTGAAGATCATCTTCTATGTTTGAAAATACCGAATTTCATTTAGAGCACCATCTCTTCTAAAAAAATCAGCAAATTTTATATTGCAACAACTCGCTTCTCTCAGTGGTTCCTCATCATGCGACACTACTCACTGGCGTACCTCCACAACAACAATGCCCTTCCTGTCATGGGTGTCATCTTCTTCCACTTCCAGTGCTAGCCTCTCACAACAACCATCTTTTGCATCTGGATGCCATGTTCTCCATCCTAGATTTTGAAATCGTCATCTAAGAACAACTCATACTCAAGAAGCCATGTGTCATCTTCTTTTGCTTGAGGGTCAAGCAATAAACATCAATGAAACCCACTCTAAACATGAATAACCTATTTACTGAAAGTATTTGTCACTACAAGACTATTTTTTATATGATATTATAGTTCCATCGAGTTACTGAAAAAATCTAGATTCAGTAAAACAAAGTTAAATCAGTAAATCGCTTAAAATCTGAGAATAATTTCCGTAATTTTTCAGCAATGATCAACATTATATTTTAAGTACGCACATATATAACTTCATAAAAAAAGTGATATCTTGCTAAACTTATTTAATATAGATAACTTTTATTGATTAAATACTGAATATGAAATTCAGCAAATTGGGATAAGTCAGTTTACTAAGTATTTTTCACTAAATATTTTAGCAATATGACTAGATATAGTAAAATGGCATCTCAATTCAGCAAAAAACAGTTAACGTAGTAAATTGTTCAAAATAAGATTTCTATTGATGTAGAAGTTACAACATAATCTTATAATGCAAATTTTGATAGAAACTATTTTGTAACTTTCCTACCACATGTCGAATTTGGATGGAAATACTTCATGAAATCTCCCACCATAACAGTCTAAATATTAGATTGGAAATATCTTTCTCATGAATATATATTTCCTCAATTAATGAGTTCTGTTAACAACTTGAATTCGAACTTCCATACTGGACACATCAACATCCAAAGAAGGAGCCTTATTTCATGGAGAGAGCAAACAAGATAATGGTCAAGTTTGGATCCATTTTCCTTGATTTTAGCCACTAATAGGAAAGGTGATAAGGCATTGTGTAACAACCAAAAAATGTGACGGCTATATCTTACTTGCCACGTTTGGCGATATCATTACTTCTACAATAATTATTTACATTTACAGCAACACACGTTGTCTCCCACTAATGCAAACAGAAATCAGTGGTTGCAAGTTTAAATGGTGTTCACACCTAAAGCCAAAATCATTACTCATAGAAAATCAGGTATTTTACGTGACCATTAGATTGAGATCTAATGATTAGCATAAAGTAGGGCCTCATATGATGATATATATTTTTTCCATGATGTCCTTGCCATGTCTGCGACTGTGTCCTATTTTTAGACTGATTGCTGTGTAAATGTATCCATGTCCATGCTACCTAGTTGACATATAAGGAAAGATATCTGATTAATTTCCTTACTTGAAGTTCACTAATTCGAATCAATATTCATCACATGCAAAGCAGGCAGTAAATGGCCTCACAGAGTTCAGGATGATATGCTAATAAGAGGAACTAAAGATCCATTGGAAAGTGCATGAAGGGGCACAAAGAAACTTAACACATAGTAAATTGTCTTGGAAACAACAACTTGAACAAAAAAGGAGGCAATTAAGGTCGCAGAGACATATACTCTATTTAAGCAATCACACTACTTTCTTGTGCCAAAATAGTGCAGCATAAAATTCCAATATACTTTTACAGTTCGTGAAATGAACAGAAATAAGAATCACATGGCTTACAGTTTAATATACCTGCAAGACAATGGTAACAGCTATCTTCATCCTGCTTAAAGTAATACAGGTTGGCATGCAATGGACAAGCCGTTATCCTCCCTTTTGCAGCTGATTTCCCATTTTCTGGACAAAACACATTTGGGAATTAGTCTGGTTTGAAGTAGAGAATATGGAATGTTATAGAACAAATAGTTCACCACCAGACCTTTGAAACCATCACGACCACTATCTACCCGCTTTCCATCGATAAATTGTTTCAATTTGCACCCTATCCTGATAGAGAGTGTACTCAGCAACGCACCACCAACAAGAAGGACCCAATTAGGTCCCTCACCTTGAATATGTTTTAGTTTCTGACCTCTCCTTGTGATGCCATCCGTCTTTTGTTTCATCTTAAGAAAGAGCAAGATGTTGAGATAATAAGACTAGATAAATTACGACCAAGCCTGCATGAAGAAACACAATGCTTGTGTAAGAAATTGAACATGTACTTCCTTTGGGAAACAAAAAAAACAGAAAACAACATATCCAACAAAATTCAGTTGTAATCCTTTCTAGTATTTCTTAAACACCAATAAGCAGGCATCATTTAGTATGCTGTTTTAATATACTGAAAAATGTGACGAATTCACTAGAAAGGTAATCCAACAACCCAAGCTAAGCCAGAGGGGATGGGGCCAGAGGTAGAACCAATCAATGACCAATTGAAGAGTAATAGACAGACATATAAAGCCCTCAACCATGCTCTTGCTAGTGGCATAGATTGTATATGCTCTTGCTAGTGGCATAGATTGTATATGCTCTTGCCAAGAAAGGCAAATTACATATATAACATTGCAACTAAGTTGTTTCCCCATTACACAAAAATTACAATACTAACAGAACATCTAAACCTTCAAAACATAATTTACAATAG
The DNA here is from genome assembly GCA_024699735.1 of Posidonia australis. Lineage (NCBI taxonomy): Eukaryota > Viridiplantae > Streptophyta > Magnoliopsida > Alismatales > Posidoniaceae > Posidonia > Posidonia australis. The sequence continues at coordinate 3,453 of JAMKQA010122338.1, read as the reverse complement.
ACTAAAACTGAACTTGAAACTTCTATGCTGTCGAAAGAACCAGAATGTAAGACACCAACCCCAACAGACATTTGAAGTTTAAAGAAACAGCACAAAGGTAATAAAATTGTTACCAAGAAAGCAAATGCTACCAAAATGCCACACTCTTGCAATGAAACTTGCTTCATGTTCCATTTCAGGTAAAGTAGATAACATTATCTTGATTGATCTCGAGTAACTTCTCATAAATCCCTATGCAGAAGAACATTTTTATTTCTTTGAATGGCAATCAAAAGGCACCGATAATCTAATTAATACAGCTGGTCTAGCAGTTATTTACAGTCGAGGATGCGATAGCTCACATCTCTAAATAGAAACTTCTCCGGTCAAACAGAAATAGGCTGCAAACACCAAAAACTTCAACATACTGAAGGACCATCAGGCTTAGACATAAGATTATTTGCAAGGTTCCAAGTACTCTTTGACCTACTTAAAAATAAACAACATCCATGTCAAAAAGAAACTAGCAGCAAACTCCATTCTCATCTGATTTCTACATTGGCACAAGGCACAATTCAGTTGTAATCTAAACCCAAAAGAAGAAGAAGAAAAAGAACTCCACCATTCCAAGCAAAGAATCTTAGCGACAAAGAAATAGGAAAGGAAGGCCAATAACACCGATTCATCACTCAAATACACCAAAGGGGAAAAACGAACAAGAACAAGAACAACAGCAGCAAGAACAAAAGGCAAAACCCTAATAGAGCACACACCATTTCCAGAAAACGAAAAATAGCCGGTAAAGAGAACCTCCTGCAGTACCTTAATCACCCGATGCCTGGATTGGGATTAGGAGGAGGAGAAGACGCCGGCATCCGAAGAAATAGGAGGAGGAGGAGGAGGAGGAAGAGAACAAAACCAGAATCCCAAAGCAAAAAGAAGGTAAAAATAAAGAAGAAAAGAGGGAAGAGGCGAAACGAAACGAAATGGAATGGGATGGAATGAAATCTTCTCCCCCACACTTACGCCGCCCCTCCTCTCTGTCACTGTTTTTTCGAGCTCTTCCTTTCTTTCTTTTTCTTTCCTCTCTCCCTCCACTTTTACCCTTCTCCTTTACTATTTCGCTCCTTCTGTTTGGAGAAAAGGGAAAAGGGAAAAGGGAAAAGGGAAATTATAAATTCGTTTGTTTGGTTTTCCTTTTTCATATATCATACGTATACATGGAATTCGGCCGGGTCGATCCGATCTGGCCCATGAAACAGCCAGTCTGGTCGGGCCCATGGCCCGCATTCAGGTCGATCCAGGTCAGGTCGGGTCCACGGGCCGATGGCCATTTTCCGCACACAGCGCGGGCCGACCTGGACGGTTCTCGTAGGCCGGACTGAGCCTATCCGACGAGCCCCCGCGGCCCGGGGCGGGTCGGGCCCGGGTTGGACTGGGCGGACCTGGACCGACCCGAACCATTTTCCATGTCTAATCATACGTCCATTTGTTGTTTTTTTTTTCTCATATTGTGAAAAAAATTACTTCATTAAAATTTTTTTCTCACATACAAAAACAAACTTTGATTTACACATTGGCAGTTGAAAAATAATTAAATCTATTTGATTTATAAATTCTTAATTTAAATATACAAAATATTATTTAATGATTTAAAAATCACAGATCAAACGTGTCCATGTTGAAAGGGAGGTGAGATTGCTGATCTGGTGGGCACAGCTGGACGCCACGTGGAGAGGCTGTGTGGATTTCGGACAACAAGCTCCAGCTGCCCAGTGTCCGAGGGGATAGAAGAGGAGCTGAGGTTCACTACTGCTCCTGTCCTCCAAAATTTTCACAAATTTTTCCTTCGGGTTTGGTTTGGATCGGATTTTATCAATAATAAAAATAAGGCTGTTTTTAGGATGATGGATTTTTGGACCAGCTAATCCGATTTTGGACTTATAAAGAATAATCCAAGTTAAAAGCTACAAGTGTACGTATAACGAGAAAGTGGGCGGGATGACGAGGACGAAACTGACATCCTCTCACCCACACTTAAATGCTCTCCAATCAGTCGAATCTGCCTAGTGCTCGGTTGACAATTGGTAGGTCATCTATCTATAATAATAATAATTATTATTATTATTATTATTATACGTCAATTTCTATTTGTCCTCTGCACAAATATATGTGCGTCCCTCAATCTTCCATTGGAAAGGGTTGGACTGACCCGAGTGCGTTACCAGAGAAGCCTCAAACCATACGAGACGAAAGAAAAGCGGATATTGCAAGCCCAATGGATTGGGTTTCATTTTCCATGACACGATTGAATTTGCACCAACGTGCGAGGCAAGAAAGCGCCAGGAGTCCCCGCTGATAGTCGGGGTTGTTTGTCTGTATTAATAAGATTTCAACGAATAAATTATAAAAAAAAATTATTTTTTTTTTGTTTGTAGTTTTTACCGATACTTTTCAAATATAATAGGAAAATATAGGAATGTATTTATGTTAAAATTAGATTTCAAAAAACCATGATTTGTATATATTAAAATTTAATTTTTAAGATCTATTTATATCATATTCATTACGAATAACATGTAAAGCAGAAGCGTATCTGAATCCATGTGGAAATGTTGCTCCTATATCTCAAATCTGATCTTTCAAACTACTAAGCTTTTCTTATCTTACTTTTTCTCAAGATAGAGGTGAGAGAATGAAGGTAAAAACTTAGGGCTTGGGAACTACGACACTAATATATAAGAAGTTATAATTTTATATATTTCAAATTCGACCCATCAATAAATGGAAATATACGCTTATGGTATATATATATATTAACCCACATCACTTAAGATGTTAATTGACTTAACCGAAAAAATGAAATAGATCATTATAATGAGCCTAATCAGAAAATAACCTATAATACTTTAATTAATTTTATATTAATTCATATTTTACTAGATTTAACCCAACAATCTCCTACTTGAGCCACACATAAAATTAACAATTAAATCATTAAAACTTTATAAACTCCAAATGACTATTTTAACAAAGACATCGTACAATTCGATCAATGAATTGTACCAACATAAGATCAAAGAAGTTTTTATTACTTTAGACGTAATTCAACCTACAATGGTCACTAATGCTAATACAATCAACAACATGTATCAAGTGTAGATGTGTAACATGGAATTTAGATGAAGCGATCTAAATACGTCCATATCTAACTAATCCAAACTTCAGTGACATCAACATTGTAACGCCCCGAACCCGGGTACGCTACCAAACAATAGCATCACAAGCCTAATTACACAAATCACAGAAATAAAAACTGTAACCAGGCTCACCTCTAGGATCTCGATGCGCGGCTAGAAACTCCGATTCCTGCACTGGAAACTGGCTGCACACGGTTTGCACCTGAAACACACACAGCACGCGTGAGTGACATCTAAGTCACCCAGTACGCGCCCCCAAAACACCCAACTACAA
>JAMKQA010122337.1:0-12298 GCA_024699735.1 Posidonia australis | reverse complement strand
TTTTTTTTTTTTTTTTTTTGATATTGTATGCATATATTTTCTCCTCGTGGTTCGTGAGGGAGATGAAAGTTCCACTCCTCCTGACCAACTGCACCATGATAGTTGTTTTGCATGTCAAGTAGTTGATAAGTATGTTCTCTTTGTGTGGCCAATAGTTACAGTACTTGGGTGCAAAAAGGAATAAATCTTTTAATATATGTGAAAGAAAATGGACCAGAAAAATTCTTTTAATATATCTATAGAATCTTTTTCCTTTGTTGCATCAACCACAGCAAGTTTCTATCTGGTGTCCAATCTCTCTGATCCAGGAGAAGTTAATTTCCGCTGAAACAAAAGCCTGTTGATATTTCTTAGAAAGTCCTGTCCAGAAATAGTGTTCTTTTCTTTTTATTCTGTCTTACATGCATGTTTTCTGATCTAGAGTTAGCCCGAACTGACAGCACGACTCTCCTTGCATTGCAACCTCAACATTTCAGTCTACGCTGTCCAATCACGAATATTTGGCATCGAAATTTAGGGGTATTCAAGAAATATACACAATCCAGGAACTAATTGTGCTGAATAAATTCTTTTCAATCTATCATGGAAAATAATATCCTTCCCTCTATTCCTTTCTTTCTTTCTTTAGATGGTCCTTTCTTTTTCTATTTCCATGACCGCCAAAATATTTCACTACAAGGACAAGGCAATGATTTAGCAAAAACACGGTTCTTGTACCAAGATGAACTGATTGACTCTATTAGTAAAATATTCAAGAGGTACACATCGTTCAGCATATAAGTGATACATTGCACTGACTGACTCCTTCAAATCAAGTACATGAGTACCTCGGAGCTAGTTAAATGCTCCATCTTGCATTACTTACAACCTCTCCTTTTACCGGAGGATCAGTGCTGCAAATGCATGCACGGTGTTTGCCCGAACAGTTTGGTATAAATGAAGGGAATTAAATCGTTGCAAACATCACAAAACCTCGACCGATATGGATTTCAGTGCTTAATGCTCTTCTAGCCGATATAAAAGATGCATTGTGTCAAGATGTTCCATCCACCAACGTAGATGTGGTAGGATGATGGCATCTATGGAGCCTTGCATCAATTGCGACGTCCACTGGATTGTTTGCTGGCTGTGTTGGGCAACTGTTGTATAAGGTTTTCTTGAGGAATTTGTTTACCTTTACTAAGAAAAGGCTCCATGCATGTATTCTAGTATAAGACGAAACAAAACTTGACTATAAAATGCCATAAATGGATGGCCTCGACGAGCTGTACTAATCCTTTGATCTCATCCATTAGTCAGTGGTTGTCGCTGGGAATATGGAGGGCATCAACAGGACGCGGATGCATAATATATTGCTTCACTAACTCTTATTCCTACGTCTATGAACATGTTCAGCAGTCAGGATGCAGTCAGGATCCAACAAGCATATATGTATAGTGAGAGATGATCCGTATATTCCCTGCAAAAAGAATACAGAGAACAGGAGATTTCTTCTGTAAAATCAGAAAGAAAGAGTTACACGGAATTAAATATAACTGAAGAGTGAGTGGGACATGGGAGGATGAATATTGAACAGACTGTTGGATGGCATTCATGGGGATAGCGGCAACAACATGAATGATGACCTTTTTTTGTGCAATAACATGGAATTTCATTGAAAAACCAAAACATGAATAATGACTTTGACTATGTAGATTTTCATAAATTTTAAAAAGAAGAGGAACAAAGTACACTGATCGCTATGTTCTTTGCAATTTGGTGGATATTGGGTTTTGTAGTATATTATCTAGATAAGTAGAGGAGACTCAACAACAACAAAAACATTTAAATTCATTCAAGCATCAGTGAAGGAGAAACATTAGTACCTTTTCTTCCTCCTTGTCTCCTTTATTTACATGTCTTTTGTTTCCATTCGTTCGAGATAAGCATATCAACACTGAAATCACAATCTCAAAAGCCCAGAAATGTCTAGTAGAATTGCCATTGCCACTCAGCAGACACTGACTGTACAAAAATATCCAAAGTGAAAACAAAGAAGTCAAAAATAGAGAACTTTCCAGCTGCCGTCTGAGACCATTACGGCCTACGGTCCAGAACCAGCCACAACAGCTGTAAACAAATTAAAAAACAAATAAAAACAGAAGCAAATAATGACAAAAACAAGAGGCTGTCGCAAGTGGAGCATTGTGATTTGACACTTACGGTCCAACCACAACTAAAATTTCTCCATCAAGAATAATGTCCTTGAAAGCATATGGGAAACTAAATAGATCACTATGTAACAAATTATTACTACAAACATCAAGAAATAAGTGCATTCAATAAATCAAGATTCCAGTTAGCAGAAAGAAGAAAACAACCTTGTGAATTATCAAACAATCTGCAGAGGAAGAAACAAGGTTTTACTTGGGATTGTCGCTGATTATATAAGTCAGAGTAAAGATTAATCCACCTTCAAGTTGCTTGTAATTTTACCAAATGCTTTCCACAAGTGCACAAAGTCAACCAACATTTTCCAGCCACCTAAAATAGTACAGATCAGGAGTTGACTCAGTCCATACTAGACAAGAGACAATCGATTACATTTACCAGGGAAGAAGAACACTGAAAGTTGTAGCATTATATTCCAAGTCAAATAAAGACCTGAAAATCCAATTTGTGCAATTTGACGTAGTTCAGCAAGTGCAAGAATTTGCTATGTAAATTAGAGAAGTAGAATGCAGTGAACTTACTAACGTTTTATTTGACAAATCTATATCTGAGTCTCATCTATTGTATTATAAAGTTTGCAGTCTGCAAATGCTTTGCATGCAAGAGAGAGATGGTACATTTCAGCAGGTGCATGCAAGAAGGCATAGCTAGAGGAAAAAAAATTGTGGAACAAAAGCAAAAGATTGATATGAATTTGTCATGATGGTTGGATGACATTATGTTTGCTGAAACATCAAACATGTTGATGGTAAGTAACAATTTGTTCATGATGTGGTGGAAGACGAGCAAGTTGCAATAGTAGGATGCAAACAGAGGATAATGTTGCTCATACGCTCATGGTCTGTCACAAGTTCAACTTGATAAATATAAGATGTGTCAAACATTATTCAAGTGGAAGAACATTAATATAAGAACCATGGTTGACATGATTTGCTTGACTTCGAAAAGATTCTTTGGCATCCCTTGTTTCTAAAGTATAGTGTATTCACATTAATTTCTTACTTGTAATCAATCTTGAAATGGAACTATAAATGCCTCAAGTTGCAGCCATTCCAAGACAAGCAGAATAACAGTTATAATTTGAGAGTTAGAATAGTAGAGAAGAAGAGGCATAGGAAAAGAAAGCGCATCTAAATATCATTCTTTGGCTACAGCAAGCACATTAGCTAAAACACCAAAGAGTACCATCAAGGGTATATTTTACATTGTTGTGTGCAGTTCTTATTGTTTCTATAGCTCCTTTTTGTCCTGGTAATTTCTCAATGTCAATAAGAATCTAGAGACGTTCTCTTTGGATGTTGACAAAGTCAAACCACATATACACATTGTTAAATATGCTTATTGTTTTTGTGCACATGGTTTCATATTTTTCCTTTTCGTTTCAATTTGCTTCAATGACAATGACTAAGGAGGATTTGTATTATCAAAATCCAAAGGAAACTAAAAAAAAGAAAATTGATTTTCCTTTAACTACTTTTTTAAGTAATATTTGTGTCATCACCAGAAAAGAAAATACTTTCTATTCATTTCTAGAGTATAAAAAGGAAGAGGATTTTCATTTCTGTGGATTAAGATAGGAATTCCAACGGAAATGTTCAATCATGCCATCTTCTCCTTCTTCTTCATCCTCCTTTATACTCACCCTCCTTTTCTTCTTCCTATACATCCTCCTTACCTCTCTCACGGTGAATTCAAGCGGTAAGGTGGAAATCGACTTCCTTCCTCTTTTGTAGTGAATAGTTTTCTTCCTCTGGTTTGGTTTTCTTCCATTTGTCGATCTAACATGGTGGTGGGGAGGAGGTGGCGGGATTAAGGCAGAACTTCTTTTAAGGGTGGTGTTTATGTGCTTCTAAGTCTAGAAAGATGGAGTTTAAAGGAGGAGGGGATGAGACAGAGTTTCTTTTATGACGAGCCGAGGCTGTAAAGAGGGAGGGAGGGGTGCGGCGGAGCTCCTTCTAGGGGTAGGGGTCAATGCTTGTCATGCCTTCACAACCATCTTCTCCCATCTCATCCTCCTCGTCATGTCTTTCTTGGTCCCCCATGTCCTTTTTCTTTGATGTTGGCAAACTTTCAACTCATCTGTGAAGTCATCAGTGTGCAAATTACGATGCATTTAAGGTCTTTTACTGGCATCTACAGGAAGTTGGAGGTTACCGAGGGGGAGAAGGGAGTATTCCTTATTGACATCTATCGATCTAGCATGGCGACAGGGAGGAGGTGGGATTGAAACGGAGCCTCTTTTGAGGTGGGGGGAGGAGAGGGCAGGAGTACTGTGGAGCTTCTTCTAGTGGAGGGGTCTGTGCTTGTAAGTCTAGAAGGAGGGAGGAGTGGGAACGACGGATATTAGAGGAGGAAGGGAGAGAAAGGGGATGAAGTGGTACTTTATTTGCAGGGGGGCCAAGTCTGTGACGAGGGAGGGAAGGAGGAGTGTGGCAGAGCTCCTTCTAAGGGTAGGGGTTTGTGCTTATTGTGCATTCACAACCATTTTCTCTCATCTCGTCCTCTTCATTGTGCCTTTTTGGGTCCCGCTTGTCTTTTTTCTTTGATGTTCATAAACTTTCAACTCATCTATAAAGTCATCAATGTGTAAATTAGGATGCGTTTGAGGTCTCTTATTGGCATTTACAGGGGGTTGTCGGGGGGAGTTCCTCGTTAACGGATGGCAACTGCAAGGAGGCACAATGGTTTTACTTCCAATTTCCCAATGTCTTGTGTTCGTCTCCTGCTTTTTGTTTGGATTCGTAGTGGTAAGTAAGATGATATGTTATCAATATGAATTCGACTGAATTGAAAATAAACTAGACCCAATATGAGATTACAGTCATAGATTAGTTTTTGAATTCAACTACTATTTTCCTTTTTAAAGTGTTTGGTTTGAATGCTTATTGCCACTGTGGACAATTTTTCAGTTGATTTCTGCTATTGGTGTATATGTCACTTAAGTTATAAATTGTGCCGTGAATTCACTGATGTTGTATAGTATTTTGTAAATATTTCTTATATTATTTCTATTATTTGCTATCCTTAATTATCAATTGTTTATATGATTAAAGTTTGATTTTATTTAATAAGTTATTATGTGTATTGTATTGATAATGTATACTAGAAATGATTAGAGGTGATACAGAAAAAGACATATCTCAAGAACCAATGCTAAAGAGTCCTTTTTTTATATGGAGTAGGAAATATAAAGATATAACAGATATTATGTGATACATCTGTCATTGGTTTTAGAAAAGCAATAGATGGAAAGAGTAAGCCAAAAATGTTTGTAGAAGCAATAAAGAAATTTAAAAAGAGAATAAATGAGACAATATAAAAAAAAACATTTGGAAAATCGTATGAAAACTTAAAAAACATAATATAAGAATTACTTAATCATAGAAAGTCAAAGTGTAATGACCTTCAAGTCACTACTACTCAACTTAGCTATAATTTTTTTATTTTTTTATTATTATCTTACAATTACACTAATTAGGCAATTAAATTTAAGTGCACTCAGCAGAAATAGAATTAGTAAATAACAGAAAATAAAACTAAACTAAACACTTACCAGATCCCTGATGTGTGGCAGCATGATTCCTATATGCACTAGCAACCGACAATTACTATCTCACACCTGCTAAAACACACAAAACAAAATACACGTGAGTGACCACTCAAACGGTCATCCAACACACACACCGCACATAAGACAATTCGACACACCACGTCGAGGAAGCAGGTATAGCTACGCCACAAATACACAAGCACAAGCATCCCCATCTAGATGCCGCTACACCAAAACCAGGCAATCCACTATTGCTCGGTACATAGCAAAACCCCAAAATCATGCCTTTAAAACTATTCTTTCTCTTTTCCTTTCAAAATCATATACATGCATTTTTAAAATCCTTTCATGTACACTTGAGAAGGTTGTCCTTGGTAACTCAAGTCCAAAATCACACAAAACACACACAGCCTGGTCCTACATACTCTCTAGGTGGACCAAACGACCAACAGTGTCTGAATACCTTCTATAATATCCAAAACACCCACAACAACAACCATAAAACAACCACAGAGCCTTTGCTCTATGCAACACGGTCTCATTTGGACCAAAACAGCCACACCAAAGCCTCAGAGTCTCAGCTCCAAAACCACAGTCTACTCTAGACTAAAACTACCGAGCTATCGCTCCCAAAGCACCACGCTTTAAATAGACACAACACCACGACCTTCTCTAGGCGAGAACCTGACTTCCTGAATCTGACAGCAAAACCACAAGCACAACAACGTATTGAGCTGCCCGACGTCAAGCAATCAACACTGGTTACAAGCAATCCACCGTAGAGCTACCACGATGTCTACACTGTCCGGACAACCACCCTATGGAGGAATCTGCCCGTCCCGCATCATACCATCAGTAGGTCCTTCAAAGGCTAACCATAGGAAAGTTTGCTCACACTATTCCTAAACGAGTTATTCCTCTTTAGGGACAAACCACATGGTACGCCCTCTCGACGTCCTAATCTCAGTACGAAACAACCAAAGTTTCTTTCACCTTTAAGTCCAGCCAGTCCCTCAAACCACAACTATAAATATCAACAAAACTGCAAAAACCACGTAGATCTCAACCAAAGCAAGCAACTTATGACCTTATAGGTATTACCTGCCTCTAGAAGGTCAGCCAGGAGCATCGATTTCTTAGTCCTCCAAAAACCACAAAAACATAGAGACCTCATCTTAAGCAAGCAACTCACAATCCGAGAGGTATCACCCGTTTCTATAGGTCGACCAAGAGCTTAGATCTCTTAGTTCCCTTTCAAAACATTAAACATTTTTCAAAACCAATGTAAAACTGATGCATTTCTCTTTCCTAAAACGTTTTGGAAAACCATTACGAAAACCATTAATTATCTTTCCTAAAATCTCACAAAACATTATGCTCAAAAGCAACATAAAAACTGAAACTAAAACCACAACTCAAAACACTACCTCGACAGCTCTTCTGTCAAGTCCAGAAAGTCACACCAAGCGCCCTCAGAATACTAGATCCTTGTGCCAAAGTGTCTGACGCCTACTAACTTGTGTCTCACATGGGCCACAGCTAGCTCAATGTTAAACACCCAACTGTGTTATTGAATATCTAATTCAGTGCACCACGCCAAATCATACCACAACTGCAACCCTAGGGTTAAATATAAACCATAATATCCAACTAAACCGTTAAAGGAAGAACCTAATAATTCTAAGTTCTATAATCTTTTAGTTTACCCATTGCCTAAGTAGAATCTTATTAAGCTCTTTTAGGCAACTCTTATATCATTTCTAATGATTATCCTAATCATTTATAAATCACCAAGTTATCTTTGTCATTAAAACCTCATTAAAATTTCATTTGACAGGGTTATGTTTATGCAACACACAAGGCAACATTCCAAATCAGTAACAAAACAATCTGCCTGGGCACCTACTAAGTGAGCCTCCCAAGTGTGCCTTGGAGGTGTGCCAGCATAGTGTGCTTCCTAGGTGTGCCCAGTACAGGTTTTTAGGTTCAGAGCTCAGTGGTCCGAACCTATGGCTACTGACACCTACTCAATGCCCTATCCCAGTCTATCCTCCACGGAATTCAGCAAACAAGGTACTAAACTGAAGGAAAACACACAAGTAACACCATGGAACAGAAATCATCCAATTCCATGCACCACAACTCGAGGAATCACCGAAAAACACTTCGGATGAATAGTATAAGCCAAGATTAATTTTTTGGAACTAGAATTACACAAACAATCAAAAATCACATTCTACATACTAGATTGAAGAACTCGCCGAGCTCGACAGTCTAGAACAGAATTCACAGAAATCCGCCATTTATGGCTCGAGAAATTCAAGAAGAAAGGTCAAAAACACTATTCACCTCAAAACACGGAATCGTTATAAATTCATCATAAATTCCCAAAAATCACTATAAATTCTCCAAACATCCATTCATATCCAATGCACACTAACATGTCCCTATGCATTGAATTGAGCAAGATAGGAAAATCCTATAGAGTGTGTACCTTGAAACCATGGTCAACCTTCTTCCTTTCCCTCCTTCACTACCACAGCCTCCTCCTTTTCTTCTCCTCTGCGCCACAGCGGCGACACGACGATGGCGAGCTCCTCCTCCTTTTGCCAACTCCCACTCTCTCCTCTCATCTCCTTTTAGCTGTCTGCCCTTTCTCTGTTGTCCCTAAGAAGGAGAAGAAGAAGAAGAAGAGTGAAGAAGGAGGCAAAGAAGAAGAATGGGGCCCGTGAGGAGAAAGAGAGAAAAGAAGGAAAGGAAAGAAAGAAGGAAAAAAACCCATGACACGAGACCAAACCACGCAACTTCCTATGTCCACATGACTCGTGCAACTAGAGACCAGTCACCCAAGCATGCCGATAGACCTCTGCGGTACAGGACAAATCCTCAACTTCCACGGTCAGCGCAACACTAAAATCACTCAGCACCAAAAAAGGCCAAAACCCACATTACAGGCGCAACGCTACTAGAATCACGTTTTACAACAAACGCAGGGAATTCAGCGTCTAACGACCTAAAAATCTATTAAAATGTCTGACCAAAAATACTAATCTAGATTTGGATCGTTACACAAAATAGATGACGTCTAGAATTTATAAATGAAGTTACTGATGTAGATCCAAAGGTATGGAATGTGTTTGTAGAAGTTAGTTCTCTAAGTTTTATGAAATTTTATTACTTGAAATTTTATGAGTTTTTATTTTCTTATTTAAAGACATTTTTTTATTATATAAACAACCTTAAATGGCACAATATAAAAGGAATTACTCTAATTATACACAACTTTAAACGATATGTGCTAATAGTATAGCAATCCGTGTAAGTTCTATATAACCTTCTAATTTTGTGAGGACATTATTGAACGAAATTATTAGCAACAATGAAAATATTCTAGAAGATTGGGATCATGAGGAAGACAATGAAGTAGAAAGTAATCAACCTTTTAAGAGTTCAACTACACCTTCTTCTATTCGACATGGTAAAAGGTTACGTCTTAACACAGAAACACAAGAAATCGTTGCAGCAACTTTAGATGATGTTGCTGCTGCATTTAATGGATTTTTAGAAAAAGAAGATAAGGTAAATGCAAAGAAATTAAAATTAATTGAGAAAATAATTAACATAAAACAAGCTAAACTTGATACCGACAACAAGCAAATTGATGTCAAAGAAGTGTTTGAAGTTCTTTTCTCTTTTACAGAATTTAAAGCTTATGATATATTCGAAGCCATGAAGATATTTGAGTATAATAAGAAAAAGAAACAATTTTTATGTTTACTAAAGAACATGCAACTTCAATGGCTTCAATGGACTTTAATAAAGTAACAAATAGACGGAACACTTGATATTTTTGGACAAAGAACATACAAATGAATGATGAATATGATTTTCATAGACACATGAAAAAAATTATTATATAAACAATCTTTAAGTTTATAGAATGAATATTTTAGTAAATTGGTCTTTTCTTTGCGTAAATGATTATGATAATTAAATGTTATTGTACTATGTTGATTTATTATAGTATTTCTTTTAACAGGTTACATCATTTTATCATGGACGTATCATTAAAAGATGATGATTGAATGTTATTGTGTTGTGTAAATTTATTATAATATTTTTTTATAGATTGTATCATTTCATCATGGATGCAAATGATCATTCCAAGCATATATTTGAAGATAATGAATAAAGAAGGAAAATAATTGTTTCTATATTATTAATTATAGATTGATTTGTTGTTTCTATATTCTATATATTGCAATAGAAAAGATAGTATTTGATATAACTAATAATATAAAAATAATTCTTTTTTCTTCTCTCTTCATTATCTCCAAATATACGCTCGAAAAGATCACTTAATGAAATGATACAATCTATAAAAAGAAATATCACAACAAATCAACATAACACAATAACATTCAATCATCATCTTTAAATGATACATCCATGATAAAATAATACAACATGTTAAAAGAAACACTACAACAAATCAACATAACACAATAACATTTAATCATCATAATTATTTACTTCAAAAAAAAGATCAATTCACTAAAATATTCATTTCATAAATTTAACAATTGTTTACAAAATAATTTTTTTCAAATATCTACAAAAACATATTCATCATTCATTTGCATGTCCTTTATCCAAAAATATCAAGTGTTCTATCTATTTATTACTTTTTCAAAGCTCATTGAAACCATTGAAGTTGCATGTCCCTTCGGAAACATAAAAATTATTTCTTTTTATTATTATCTTCAAATATTTCCATAACTTTGAATATATTATAAGCATCAAATTCTGTAAAAGAGAAAAGAACTTCAAACACATCTTTAATATCAATTTTCTTGTTGTTGGCATTAATATTAACTTGTTTTATGTTAATTATTTTCTCAATTTTTTATTTTTTATTTTTTGCATTTGCCTTATCTTCTTTCTCCAAAAATCCCTTAAATGTAGCAACAATATCAACTAAAGCTGCTATAACGATTTCTTATGTCTCTACATTAGGACGTGGACTTTTACCACGTCGAATAGAAATAGGTGTGGTTCAACTCTTAGAAGGTTGAACTATTTCATTGTCTTTTTCATGATCCAAATCTTTTAAAATGTCGTCATTGTTGCTAATAACTTCGTTTTACATAAAACTTACACCGATTACCATACTACTAGCATATATTATTTAAACTTGTGCATAATTGGAGAAACTCCTCCTTTTATATTGTGTCATCTGATGTTGTTTTATAATTAAAAAAAAACATGTCTTGAAATAAGAAAATAAAAACTCACAAAATTTCAAGTAATAAAATTTTATAAAACTTAGAGAACTAACCTCTACAAACACATTCCATACCTCTAGATCCATGTCAGTAATTTCATTTTTAAATTTTAGACTTCATCCACTTTAACTTCCTATAATTGAATAATTTTTATACCATATTTTACAAGTTTTCATACGATTTTCTAATTTTTTTTTAATATTGTCTTATTTGTTCTCTCATTGAATTTATTTATTGCTTCTACAAACGTCTCTGGCTTAATCTTTCCATCTATTGCTTTTCCAAAATCAATGATAGGTGCATCACATAATATCTCAAGTATTATATCATCATATTTCCTACTGCATATAGAAGAACGACTCTATACCATTGATTCTTGAGATATGTCCTTTTTCCGTGTCATCTCTAACCATATCTATTATAAATTGTCAATACAATACACCTAATAGTATACCAAATAAAATGAGACCTTAATCATATAAACAATTGACAACCAAGGATAGCAAATAATAGAAATTATTATGAGAGAAAACCCAAAAGTTCTCTATTGATTAGTGAGGATTACATATATATAGGTATTAGACACCCCATGGATATATGGATATCCAATAACCCGTTTAACTATAAAATATATCCTCACTTATTCTAACACTCCCTCTCAAGCTAGAGCATACATATCAACCAAGCCCAGCTTGTCACATAGAGACTCAAACACACCCACTGCAAGACATTTGGTGAATATATCTACTAGTTGCTCTGAAGAGTACGTATATGAAGTAGATATAACTCCATTCATAACCAGATCTCTCACAAAGTGGTAGTCAACCTCGATGTACTTTGTTCTTTTATAAAAGATGGGATTGTTTGCGATAAAGATCGCAGTTTGATTATCACACTTCATAGACATAGGTACCTCAACATCACACCCAAGCTGCTCAAGCAGTGACTTCACCCACATCATCTCACACGCAGTCTGAGCCATAGATCTGTACTCCGCCTCTGCACTAGACCTAGACACAACATTTTGTTTCTTGCTCTGCCAGGTTACCAAATTGCCTCCCACATACGTACAAAAATCGGATGTCGATTTTCTATAACCTCTATCACCTACTGTAACACCCCAGTGCTACACAACAGTATGAGAACTACCCAAACACAATTAAAGGCAACTAAGTAGCAATATTAAAATAAATAAAGCTAACTACCCAGACCTGTGTGCGGCAAGTGTAGTTCGAAAAGTTGCACCAGAGAA
>JAMKQA010122336.1:0-12534 GCA_024699735.1 Posidonia australis | reverse complement strand
TCTGGGGGCATTGCCTTAGGGTGGGATGACAACCTTTTCACTATGACTGACAGCATAGTGGCAACTTATAGTCTTTCTGTGTTTTTTAAAAATATTCAAGATGACGTCGAATGGTGGCTCACTGGAGTCTATGGACCATGCCATTCAAGTTTTAAAAAAACTTCTTAGACGAACTAGAAAGCATTGCTAATCGAGTAAATCCTAATTGGGCAATTGGGAGGGGACTTCAATCTGATAAGATATTCATATGAACATTCCTCACGGAATGGTCTTGTCTCTAATATGAAAGAATTTAATGAATTTATTGAAAATCGTTGTTTAATTGACATCCCTCCCAATAATTGCAAGTACACTTGGTCAAATTTTCACGACAATCCTACTATGGTCAGATTGGACAGGTTTCTAATCACAACAGGCTGGGGCGATAAGTATCCCAATTCTTATTGTTTGGGCAAACCCAGAGTTATTTCTGACCATGAACCCATTGTTCTAAATACTGTTTCACATAACTAGGGACCTCCCCCATTCAAATATTACAAATCTTGGCTATTAATTGAGGGCTTTGCTAGTTTTGTGGACTATTGTTGGCAAAGATCTTCTGAGATTTGTGTAGCCATATCTCCAGTGGTGCGATTCTCTTATAGACTAAAATTCCTGAAAAAACAAATCACATCATGGATTGCCCCTGTGAGGGAGCAGAGGAAAAATAGATTCAGGATGGTGGAGACACATATCGCTCATATAGACTCATCATTGGAATGCCATAATACTTCTAACCTTCTGAAGAGGAAATTAAAGGATCTTAAAGAAGAACACCACTCACTCCTTCAAGAGCAAGAGGCATATTGGAAACAAAAATCCAGAATCCAATGGCTTAAGGAAGGAGATCTTAACACTAAATTTTTCCATGGTATGGTAAAACATAGAAGAAGAATAAATGCGGTTCTTTCATTATCTATTAATGGCATTCAGGAACACTCCCCATCCCGTATTTGTGAATCAATAGAAAAACACTTTTATGGGATATTCAACAAAAAAAAAGAGGAGAATACCTAGTTTTAATTGGGATAGGCTGGTGCCTACCAAGATCCCAAACGCAAATGAGTTAGAAACTCCCTTTTCAATGGAGGAGATTCACCTCAATGTGAAAGCACTTCTTGGGGAAAAAGTCCCTGGTCCCGATGGTTTTTCAATGTGCTTCTTCCACCACTTTTGGGACATATTAAAGGATGATATTATGAACATTTTCCATAATCTTTACTCCACAAGTGATCTGAAATACCTGGTTCATGTTAACCAGACTTTTATATCCCTTATTCCCAAAAAAGATGGAGCCAAGGAGATAAAAGACTTCAGGCCCATTAGTTTGGTTAACAGTATCTACAAGATCATTTCCAAAACATTAGCAACTAGATTCAATCTTGTCATAAACAGTATTATTGATAACTCTCAATGTGCCTTTCTTGCTGGTAGGTACATTGGTGATTGTTTTCTAGTTGCCCAGGAGACCCTACATTACATGCAAGTGAATGCCATCCCGAGACTGCTTTTGAAACTAGACTTCGAAAAGACTTTCGATAACGTCAATTGGGATTTTCTCTTAGAAACTCTCAAAGGAATGGGCTGTGGAGATAAATGGATCACATGGATCAAAATTTGCATCTCCTACGCTAAGTACTCTATCCTAATTAATGGTTCCCCTCGGGGGTACTTCCAGGCTACCAATGGGTTAAGACAAGGTAATCCACTATCCCCATTATTGTTTATTGTGGTCACACATGTGTTGAATCAGATGCTTTCCCTTGCAATGGAAAACGATTTACTATCTGGAATTCAGTTACCTAATGGTGGCCCTAATATACACAATATTCAATATACAGATGATACAATCCTTTTTCTGTCTGCTAAGGAAGATAATATTGTAAACATCAAGAGAATTCTATGCTGCTTTCAGTTCTGTTCTGGACTCAAAATTAATTTCAATAAATCATCAATCACTGCTTTGGGGGTTTCCGATGACTTTACTAACAAGGCTTCTCAAATTTTGGGATGCAATATTGATAAGCTACCTATTAAATACTTAGGCCTGCCTTTACATTTCAGGAGACCTAACTATCAGGATTGGTCCCCAATAATCGACAAAATTACCAAAAGATTATCAAATTGGAAAGCCAAATTGCTTTCTTTAGGGGGGAGACTCACGTTAGTAAATTCTGTCCTATCTGCCATTCCCACTTATTTCCTTTCAGTCCTACATATTCCTACAAGTGTTGTCAAAGAAATAGATAAGATTAGAAGCAGATTCCTTTGGAATGCTGCTCCCACTAATACTATCCGCCATCTAGTGAAATGGAAAACACTTACTAGATCAAAGAAACAAAAAGGATGGGGCATCATTAACCTGGAGAATTTCAACCTGGCCTTGAAATGTAAGTTGCTTTGGCAACTACTCTCTACAACATACTCGTTGAAATGGAAAAATGTAGTAATAGCAAAATACTATGCAAGGAATGGCTCAGGTGCTATCCTCAATGTATCAAATGGTCGAGCCTCTCCTTTATGGACTGAACTTAAAAACTGTTTTGACATTGTCAATACCTTCTCCGACTTTCAGACACATAATGGGAGAGATACCTTGTTTTGGGAAAACAAGTGGTGGAATGGTGAAAAGTTGAGAACTCTACTACCTGATTTATATCAACTTGCTAGATTCAAAAAAGCCTCCGTCTCTAAAATTCTGGGTTTGCATGCTGCTAATCCGGATTCTATCTTTATTGAACCCTTGTCAACAGTGAATATTGAGTTACTACATGATCAAGTGAATACCTTAACTTGCATGCTTAGCACTACTACTCTTACAGATACACAAGATACAATGACATGGAAACCCACCAGCAATACTTTTACTGTTAAATCATGTTATGAAATGCTTAATGATGGTGGACATCGCTTTCGATATATGCATGCAATTTGGGATTGTTGAGTGCCATTGAAAATTAAATTATTTACATGGTTAACTTTGTCCAATAGAATCCTAACTAAGGACAATCTTATGAAAAAAGACTGACATGGGAATGAATGTTGTGTACTATGTACCAATTGCAATGAATCTGTGAGACATATATTCCTGTTATGTCTTTTTGTACAATCTATTTGGAATTCATTTACTGTTGAAAATATTTACCCCATCTTCACTTCTGTTGAAGACTTATTTATTGTTCCTCCTGTATTGAAATTTTCTACTACATTAATTGAGACCCATGCTTTTGTTCAAGTTGTTCTTTGACTTGTGTGGCAAGAGAGAAACAACAGGATATTTAGGAGTTTATGTAAGACCTAATACATGATTATCAGTGATATTTCTGTTTTGTTTCATTGTTGGGTAGCTTCTCTGACTACAGGTTTTGAAAGAGATGAAAATATTAAAGCCATCTCTTCTTTTCAACACAACACTGACTTGACTCGGAGTAACATCCCACCTACCAATATCTCCAATGAGATGGAGTGTGACACTGGTACTCCTGCTCTCCCGTCTCGTGATTAACCTCTAATTGATTGAAGTCCTATGTTGATATTCGCAACTTCTTGTGGTTGAGTTTCTTTTTGATATCAAAACAATACTTGTACTATTTTTAAAAGTCACCTGTTGTGTGACGAGTTCTTTCTTTTTATAATATTTTTTGAGACAATACTTTGAAAGACTGATATTGACACTTTTATAAATTAATAAAATCACCTACCGTTAGACATGGAAATCGGACCGACCCGGTCGAACCGGGCGCAATACACCCTAGGCCCGACACGGCCCATGGCCCGAAGCCGGGCCCACGGGCCGACGGCCATTTCCCACGCTGTGTGCGGGCCAGCCCGGCCCGGGCGGTTCCCGCGGGCCGGACTGGGCCTATCCGGCGGGCCACCGCGGGCCGACCGGTCTGGCCCGACCCGTTTTCCATGTCTACCGTTAACAAAAAAAAACTCCCAGAAAAAAACCAGAAAGACAACGTGATTAAAAGACAAATCCTTGCACAAGCACAACACATTTATGGTCTCGATAAAATCACACGGACGAAAATCTGTCAATGATTTCAGCATTTCTTGTTTCGTAAAAGATGATCCGAAAAGATGATACCATGCAAAGCAGAGTGATCCTGTATGTTGAAATGACGCCAAAGCTACAAATAAGACTACCGATTGAAAAATGACTTGATAAACACAATCAACCACCCCTTAATATCAAAAGAAAATCTCCTTTCCAATCCTCTGTAATAAAAGGTCATTAACAAATCGTCATGGCCAAGCTGAATATAACGAAAATGAATGACAATAATAATAAAGATAATGACGGGCTCATTCCTCAGAATTATGTACCTACTCTTTGTCTTTCTTTATATCATATGCAGATAATTTGAGAGAAATAGGTACCAATACTTTTAGGAGCAACAACCGTTCGTGTACAGGAAAGATCAATAATTATGGCTCGTACAAGACAATTCAAGCTTGGTAGAAACAATAAGCAAAGTAAAATGCACAAACGAAAAGTAAGAATGAACTAGCAAAAAGGAAACAAAGTGAAGAAAGCAAACATCCAAAAGTAAATATCACATAACTTATTCACTTTCCATTTTAGGCTAAAAAAACACCTATAAATATTAAAGACCATTCTGCAGAGTGCAAGACGCAGCAGCTTCTCATTCTTCAGCAGCACTAGCGGCACTCAGATCAACACTCAGGTCAACGTTCTGTCAGCAACAAAAATGAATCTGAGTCTCAAAACCTTCAATGGTACGACTAACCTAAATAAATATTATTTCCGGCATAATATATTAAAAAAAGTTGCCATTTTGAACAGAATGTTTTCTATGAGATGTGCAATTAACTGTGCACAAAAACCAGTGGGCAGGACATAGAAATATAGAAAAAGAGAAGGAAGCAACACGTGTATTCTGCAACAAAAGCAGCAAGTTTTTGAAATATAAGTGACAAGCACCTTTCCAGTGATCATGGTATACATAGCAAGCACATCCATAACAGTTGACTCAAAATGTGTCGTAGCATCATAACTCTGCACAGAATTCAAGTCACATCAATAAGTATCCAATTCTGCAAAGAAATAAGAAAGTAACGGGACACTTACAGTTGAGATGAAGCAATTATCAAGTGAAGGCTCATTGACCGGTTCAAATCGGTCATAAATATCAAAAAATATCTCATCGACTGGTCCAAGAAGATCAATTCCTGGTTTTAGCTCTGTCTGAGGGTCATCACTCTCGGCTTCTGTCGAGACAAAAGCAATAAACTTTCCTCTGGGGGCAACATTATGTGAATAAGAACAGCAGAAAAGATACCTGTTCAAAAATAAATGTAAAAATTAACAATAACATCTTGAGGTATTAAAGTAAAGAAATCACATTCAGTAGACAAACCCTTGCAATAGATCTATATCGTTAAGCAAAGTTGCCATCCTAGTTTTTTAGGACTGGATTGGACCAAAGATAACAAAAACTATGTAACAAAAATAGAAGTATAAATTTGGAACAAAGTCATTCCAATTAATCATATAGTTTGAAATCTATATACTCCCAAAATTACAAAGATAAATCAAAATAAAAATTGAGAACCATTGAACCAACAAAATTCATAAAAATCACGTAATTACACTTAGAACAATTTGGAAATCAATGAAAAAATAATTGCAAGTGTGAAGAATTTTTCTATTTTTTTATCCTGCCATGCAGGTGCATTCACTTAGTATTACTGTGTACGAACCATAACACAACAACAAATTCACTAGTGTTCTTTGATTAGCCTGAATGATTCTTAAATGAAAAGAATATATTTGTTCCATCATGAATAAAACAGGTCTCTCAGTTAAGCCTGAACAAAACTCACATGTCTGATTTGCATCCCAGTTGCTTCTGTGGAAGTATAACCTGTACTGATTCAGAATCATTGGTATTTGGTATTGGATGGCTCATAATTGCAATTGCTCTAGCAACTCTGCCGACCTTCCTTACCTGTAGCAGTATCAAAGACGCATCTGGATCAAGGAATATTTCATGTATCTTCACAACCACAAGCTTGTCACAAGACTCTCGTATAAACTAGAAAGACCTGTACATTTATATCAAGAAAGCACCTCCAAATGCGAGACAGAAAACGTCCAAAAATGAAAACACACATAAACGACACCAGCAGGTTATCAGGAATCCTTATCAAAAATATCTGAGAGACATCTAGAACACCAACAAAATAATTTACCTTGTTTGGTAAGTAGGAAGGATCGCACACAACTTTCTTACATTTGGCAGTTTCCCCTTCTGACGTCACACCACAAACTTGGCCTTCATCATTAAATTCCACCTGGCACAGAAAGTTGTCTCCATTAAACTGTTCGATAAACAGAAAGGAATATGAACCGTCCAAGAAGTGATGTGTATGCCATGCCAAGAACTTCAAAGGCTACCTTGCACTCTGGTTTGTTTAACATGTATGTGCCACCATAAACAGCACTAAGACGAGCAAATGCCTGAAAATTAATTTAAGATGCTGAGTTATTTGATGAATTAAAGAAGTTTAGCAAAGAGAGAAAGTAACAGACAGACCTGTGGAAGCTCTCCCAGGCCATATAATGGGTAGATGTATGGTGAACCTCCCCCAAAACGTGACAGAGATTCCTCATAAAGCTGTGGCAAACACAAAAGAACCCTACATTGTTATTCTTTCAGCTATATAATGTAGTTAGTAATAGTGCCAAGAAACTAGATAATTTCAGTAAGCAAGTAATGTAAACTCGCCTAAAATGCTTATCAAGAAAGAAAATTAAATAACTTCAACAAGTGCAATCTACAAGAGGGCCAGCTAAGCAATATGTGTTGTTCATTATGTTGAGAGGTGAAATTCAACCATATATCAAACAAGGGTTTAGCACCAACTTCATAAGGTATCACCCAGTGGCATTCCTCATCCATGCACCAGAAAGTGTGTATTTTGCAAAATGTTAAGCAATCTTGCACTCCTTGGTAATAACATAAGCCCTATGAAACTTCACATATATCTCTACTGTCTAAAGAATAGTCAATGTTTGATATTATCTCATAAATTCATGTGTTGATTGCAAGTTGTCAGAAATTGGAACCAACAGAAGCTAACGTGTAATATGATGCTACAGAACATTAGTCGCTAAATTGGTGGTATTTTTATTCTCTCTCGTAATGCCAAGAGTGGGGACCTGCCAAAAAATCTAGCAGATTATTTTGATTTTTTGGCGCAACCAAGTAGAAAAAGATCTACTAGGGAAATGTGTTTTAATTTTTAATAAAAATAATATAATAATATCCCTACAAAGTTCTTTATACATTTAAAGAGTTTGTACTACTAAACTTTATTTGATTCCCACATGACATGTCACTGTTAAAGTCTTTTAAACTTCAAGGTCCTTCAAAAGAATTTGGCCAATGCTCATATCTATTTGAGGTATGTACAACTTATTGATAATTTGATTAGAAGATAACCCCCAACGGGACAATGTATTAACAAAAAACAAAGAGGCAAAAGGCCACTAGCCTATCAATCTTTAGAACCAAAGCCATCTGGAAATCCGTTCCCACAGACCACAAACAGGAATGGGAAAGCAAAATACGAGCTACCAACAGAAGCCAATGCCAGAGCAAGACTTCCTATCAGGTCCTTGTAGAAATCCCTGGAGTCCTGGTCACACTTCCCCACTATGTCCAGAGATATCTACCTTACTCTGATTAAATTCTCCACATACAACAGTATCAACATTTCAGCATTTTGACAACCAATTTTATACAATCTCATTCCTCAATCTTTCCATCCTATCATATTTACATCAGAAAATAAGAAAGCATCAGGACTTACAAAACTAGAAAAATGGAAACTGAATAAACTGTAATTCCTGACTGTACATGGTGCCTAGGCTAAATAAATAAATAAATAAATAAGTGACCCACGTCAAATATTAGATCTCAGGTAAGTGGTAACAATAGCATACTTGATGAGTAAAAAAGTGGATTTTTGCAACTGTGCATGACTGCAGCAACTCCAAGATTCAGTTATTTTGAAGGAGCTTGTTCCTCCTCTTTGTTTCTTTTTTTTCCCTATATTTTTACTTATTGCTAGACCAATAGGCAGGCAGCTTGCCTACCATGTGAACGATGAATCTACACTATTGAACTTGTTACTCTTGATGATTTATCAATATGTTTTGGTTTTGCAACATTATGCTAAAAAACATGCATGGATGCAATTTTCATTTGTAGCCACTAGTTTTAAAATGCTGACAAAACAATCCTTGTTATTGATTGACAAAGCAAAAAACTCCTCGAGATACGTGTTGGAAGAAAATTCAAAAAAAATGGAACAAGCAATCAGTATCAATTACACAAGGACACTAGCTTTCTTTCTCTATCAGAACACAAATTCCAAGAACATATAGGATTATAGGCAAAAGCAAAAGTACGATCTAGTAACCATGATTACACCACATTAAATTAACTTCCTGTTCAGCCAAAAGCACAGAAATGCAGGGCTTTCCCTACATATACTGGACTATTCCAAGTCACATGCAGAACAAGAGACACATGCAGCCACATATCATAATATCAAGCTAATAAAAGTAAGACATGCAGATATAGGAGGGTATTCAATAAAACAACATTTCCCTATAAAATCCATTCCAAGAAAATTTTCAATCATCTTTCTACCTTAATTCTTTTTACAGTCTCTAGTGCCGGCTCATCCAGATACCGATCATTTCTATGAAGAGCCAAAGCATGACCAATAAAGTCCACTGTGTTGTCATCCAAACCATATTTTCTGGCATAAAAATGAACAAAATATTTAGTTTCTGGTGACAACTACTTGAAAGCTTTTTATAGAAAGAAAGGACTTATGAGATTAAACAAAACCATAAAATCAAGGAGAAAATGTGAAAAAATTTTCCAAGGGATTGGGGGAAAAAATTTGAATGATTGTCACAAAAGACGAAAGATGGTATGTTTATTGACAAACAGATGGAAGAGAAAATCAATCCCAACACAAGAAACAAATGCATATGTAATAGAATCAAGGTAAAACATGTTCTATAAATATCTACATCACGAGCATATCAAAGGGATAGAAAATTTTAATATAGATTTCTTTTCCATTAGCAAAATTTGTAAAGACAAGATGAAGAACATAACTCTTAAACAAAAATCTATCTTCCAATCCATAACAATCTCACCATTTCACTAATGACACATGTAAACTTAACCTTGTTCACATATAAAATATCTTCTTTATCTACCAAAAAAACTAGTATTTTGGGTGTCTTAGCCATACTCAGGAAATTAATACATTACAGAAATTTTAAGGTAGGTCTCTTTTTTTTAGCAGTTTTTTAAGGTAGGTCTGTAATTCTGTTCGCAAACCAATAATTTTGAGTCAATTAATCAAAAGCTCACCACTAAATCCGTTCAAAAGGTGACTTTGACTTGAAAAATCACATAGCAATTCTTAAACGTTACACAGAGGCAAGTCAAACAAGATCAATTCAATATTCATACTATAACCATATAGCCCTCTTCCAGGTTTTTATGTACCTAATCAAAACAAAGTTGTATTGGCATACATGCAAAGTCGCATCTCTAGATATTACCAATTTTAATGGTTAGCAGTTAGGACTTACAACTTAGAATTACACATATATATTTTCTATTATCAACCATCCACTGTAACCACAGGATATGCTTCACGGATAGCTTGATTCTCATATCTCAAATTTCTAACACTTCATTTCAATCCACCGTTTCTCCATAAAACAAAGGTCCACTGGCATTAATCCAGCATATAGCATTATTAAATTCTAATATCAATTCTTTAACCATGCCTTCATCTAACTTTTAGAATTGAGGTATCACAAAAAGGTCAAATCATTGTAAAAATTATCTGCTACCATGGTAATGTCAAAAGCTGTCAATAATATGAGCAGTATATTCTTTATGTTGTTTTCTTTCAAATAAGGTACTTACAAAATGTGATGTGTCAACACTCATAAGCACATAAAAGGCAAAAGTATGTTTCCAAACACTAGAAACTTACGCAATGAATTCTCTTGTTGTCACCCTTGTAAGGTCTAAACCCTCATGTGTCTTGGGATCGTTCTCAATATAATTTTGAACGTAAATAAAGAACTTCCTAGCACGACGTTTTTCAAATAAACCCATTAACGGAGACTTCAGAGCCTCCATATCTGTAGCTGGGACCTTATGTACCTATTGCAGCACAGAGAGTTGATTAAGCATTAGACAATTAGGGAAAATGAGAAATGATTCAAATAATACACTAAGCATAGTGAAACTAATCAAATAAACAACATTGTATATACCTTTCCTTTATTATAGACAAAGCTTCCATCCACGACCTTAAAACTAAGATATTTCGTAACATCTGTGTGGATGAGGACCCTAACAAGGGTACCATTTGCCATCATAAACTAGGCCCCAAAAAAAGATATCAGTATAACAGGAATGAGTCACCAATCACAGTTTTCATATTAGCATTTATGATTCACTTATAAAAGAGTTATTATGTCATACTCCGTCTGAAATTATATAATGACCATTGTACTGGTGATGGTGCAGGAAAAATCAAAGTGGAAAGGCAGTTCATAAAATAGCCATATGACTCATAGTCATATGGTGCATCAAGAAAAAGGGAGTTGTACAATTGTGTATTCTATTTGCATAAATCATACAAAGCATATGCAGAATTGCAACAACAAGAAAAAACCGTAAGTGGTGTAAACCTTTGGGATCATATCAACGTTGTAGTCTCGACTAGATCCAAGTTGTGCTGGTGGTTTATCATCTCCCTTGAACCTCTTCCAGAGCTGCAAAATGTAGACACACACCTTAGAATAATAACAAGGACGATTAAGTCCTGTTTTATTTATAACCAATATAATTATATGCATGTAAGCAATGTGTTTATTGCAATATGTTCAGTTATAACTCAATTCTGCCCAACTCATTTGAACAATGAGAGATAGACAAAAATCCACCAATTCATCAAGGCTAGAAATTCTTAAGGAATTGAACGAAATGGAGGTAAATACCAGTACACTTGTTCGACAATTTACACTCAGTGACACAAAGCATTCAAAGAAAGCATCAAGGAGGTAGATACCAGCACACTTGCTTAACGATTTGGACTCAATCCACCATAACATCGTTATGAATTTAGGACATTCAAATTCTTCACTAGGATTTTATATATTACTAAGACAAAACAAGTTCCTTGCCTGGATAAGATTTAATGAGGTTGATTCCCCTCCGTAAAAATCGTTCCTGTCCATGTGCAGGACCTGGATCACAAAGTGAAAATAAGCAACAAAATAAATACAATAGAACAAGGTAACAGACGGGAGTGAGAAATTTAAACAACAACAAAAAGATTGCTGGATATTATGAGAGTTCAGTGGTACCATCAACTACAGCTTGTTCTCTCATATTGACGTGATCATAGAGCAATTAAATCTCAGAATAAGTGTCTCTTCTTAGAAAAGTTCACAACAAGAGGCACAAAAAAAGAAGCTTGAGACATCGAATCAATCACTATGAGAAAAGTTTGAGCAATTAAATCTAAGAATAGGTGTATCTCTTCTGAGAAAAGTTCACAACAAGAGACACAAAAAAGGAAGTTTGAGACACTGAATCAAACACTATGTTTTAGGCATAAAGGCCAAAATCAATTACAAGAGAATAAATATGAATATGCATTTAAATGAATCTATTGTTGAAATACTCTCTTACTTAATCATTCTTTGTGATAAAGGGATGTTTACTGGATTTACATGTGTTTATAGATTTTCAGTAATAATAAATACATATATGCATTATCTAGACCCCTTCCGCACAAATACGTCAAACCATATTTTAACCTTGGGAGCACATAATATCAAACATCTCTTGTGAACAACTTCTCCCAATCTGAACAGGCAATTACGCAATTGCATGTTGTGAGTGAAACTACAAGAAAGATCTTAAGAAATCAAATATGACCATCAAAGCTTGTTAATCAAAATAAAACTCATTCTTCTTGCAACTGAGATGACACCAAATATGTTGATAAACATACAAAATACAATTCATTTACCACACTTCTGCATTTCCAAAATAGGCTCTAAATGGCATAGCTGGTTTAATAATGGAATTCATCTTATTGGCAGCTTTTGGAAGTATGCAGGTGATGTAACTGAACCATCTGATAATATACTAAATTACTAATATCACATTGCTGTAGGAATTTGACCTCAAGAGGGCAAGCTTCGGTGCAACAGTAAAGTTGCTCTTGTGACCTGAGGTCATAGGGTTGAGTCATGGAGATGGCCACTCCAACGTACGGTAAGGCCGCATACATATGAACCCTCCCTAGTGACAAACATTGACGGGAGCCTCCTGGAAAGGGCTTGTAACAATTTGACAAGTTTTAAACGTTATGTATTAATTCGCCGAGAAAATGGATGTGGCT
>JAMKQA010122335.1:0-12037 GCA_024699735.1 Posidonia australis | reverse complement strand
CATTTATGGGATCAAAACCCAAAACCACGCCCAAATCTATTTATTTGGGTTCCACATTCCTCCATGTCATTACATGGGGAAAACATCATTAACATATACTCAAAATACCATTAAAACCATTTATCCTTCATTTAAATTCATATTTAAGCATACCAGGTTTAGGGCAAAAATGACAGACCGAATCTCCAGTTTGGTATACCAAAATTCCCTATTTCGGTATACTGAAACCCCCTGTTTCGGTCGACCGAAGGATTTTAGTCTACCGAAACCTGGGATCTTGCTTAATCTGCTAGGATTTCGGCATATCGAATTCCTCGTAGACAAGGCACACCCCTATTTCGGGCAGTGAAAAATCGCTCAAGTGGGAGTGTTGATCGGACCCCCCAAACACCCATCATAAATCATCAATAAATCATGGGGTGTAGACCCTTGAGTCTACTTCAGAATCCCACAAACCATTCATGTTTCCATTTACCACATAGTTCATACGAAAATCACAAGGGGAAGGGGCTCAAGAACGGCTACTATAGCCTTCAACCCCAAAATTGCATTTCCACCACAAATATCAATCCTAACCACATGATATCGACATTTTCATGCTATATAACACATTCCCATTCATTTCATGATTTTTCCACAAATTTTCGTGCATTTATTCAATTTCCATGCAATTAACCCATCATTAATGAAACACTAAACGGAGGACGGGACAGGGATCGCATACCTGGCTCAGCCCTCCAGCGACCCTTCCTGCACTCCGACGAACCTCCTTGCGCCTTAATGAAGCCTCCTCTTCCAGCGAACACGCTAGCGGCTCACACCACCTCCTCGGTTGCGCGTCGTTCCTCTTTCTCTTCTCCTCTCTCGGTCACCCCTTCCTCTCTTCGCACGCCGTAGCCTCCCTTTATCCTCTTTCCCACCCGCGTCGCGCCAACCGCCCTTCGCGTCGGAAGAGATGGTGAGGCACAGACTGGCGTCGTTGGTGGCATGGGTCGGGGAAGGGAAGGAAGGAGACGGAAAAAAGGTGCGAGCTCGTGAGAGGAAAGGAAAAGAAAGGAGAAAAAGAAGGAAAAGAAAGGAAGAAATGATAGGCACGCGAACAGAGGCGACTGTGCATCCTCAAATCGGACTCCACATTGGTCCTAGATCACAAACAGGTGCACAAGAGGCCAACCACAAGCTCACACATCCAAGAAACAATAGATTATACATTAATAAACCACTTAAGCAATATCACAATCAATTACATGGTTTACAATTAAAATGGATAATCAGGCCCAGATGTCACACAATCACAATTTGCATATACTACCGTGCAGTAGACCATGCAAGCAACATTAGCATCAAAGTAGGAAAATATAACAGCTTTGGAAAACATCTGCACCATCTCAATCTAAATAGAAGATCTACTGAAAATCCATATATGCACCAAACCAATCTCGTTAGCCAAGAAATGATCAAAGTCTAGCCGTTGTTTCAAGTCTTCACCTCTAGAAATGTCCACCATAGGCTCCAATATCGCCACCACCATTGGTTTATGTAATTTAACAATATACTTTAATCTCTTAATGGTGGGTCGATTCCCTGCACCCCTAGCATTCCAATTCCCTGCACCCCTAGCATTCCAAGATATTATTTTCATTTGACACAATTTCGAAAACAATACTCCTACCATGCTGAGATTTGCTCCTAGTAACCGATCTTGTGGCCAAAGCAAAACCTCCATTAGACTTTTTCCGAGCTGTGTTGTGTATAAGATCTATTCCCATCCCCTTCCTTCGACGTCTTGGTTTCCTTTTAGGGGCACTAGCCTCCGCAATCACTAGTTCAATGCCTCCCACCTGAGGATCATTATCTTTCCCTTCCTCTGTAGAAGTCACCTCCTCCCCTTGAAGAAGCCCCTCTACCAATGGAGACTTCTGAGGCACTTGCTCAGAAATCTCCACAACACCAGTTGCTGGAGTAGGACACTCAGATCCCTCCACAACACTAGGCGAACAGATTCCTCCTACCACTTCCAAGTGATCTGAACTCTGACCAACTTCATTCAACCAATCACTGTCATCCATTAGGCCATCTTCAAGGTTGATAATATCAAGACTCCGCACATCTTCTTCAGTAAAGACTCTACTAAGCATCTCCCGAATCTTTGGGTATTCATCGCATAAGAAGTTTTGCTTCTCCAACACCACAATTCCCTCCTTCAACTGCTTGAACACCTTAGAAATCGAAATATCTTCTTTGTGATTGATGGAGAATATCCTTCAACCGCTGAAGGATTTTCCCAATAGTTTCCCATTCTTTCTTTATCTTTGAATGAGGCCTTTTCTCTTGTTGATGTTTAGATGGTGACCTTGCTTTCCTCTCTTTCATGCATCCACTAAGGCCATGCATAGCCTCCTTACTAGCCTCAGGGTTCCATGTAGAAGCCACAAAAAAATGCCCTCTTTTCTTACATCCCATACAAAAAGAAGGCATGTTCTCCAAGTTAATTGGTTGAAAAGCACCTTTTACTTCCATATCAATGTAAATTTCCATCAACTAATCCTTGGTGAGATCAAGATTGACGCAGAACCTGACACAAACAGTAGTAGTCTTTGAAGACACTAGCGTGGCAACACACAACAATGGACCGAAGGCCTTTGCCACCGTACAAATAAACCCTAGTGTATAGTAGCAATGTGGAAGACCTGGAAGAGAAACCCATATCATAGCTGTGTCGGACTCCATTCCTGGCTGAAACCATGAAGACAACCTAAATACCTTTATCCCGTCACCCTTCATAATCCACTTCTCTCTTGTGTAGGCCTTCATGAAGTCCCCTTCCATCTTAAAATTCGCTAGAATATGCCTTCGATCGATGATAGTGCAATTCAACCCACCATGTACCCCCCAATTTGATAGACCTCTTTGTATCTCCAAGATCGGTAGGTGAAAGGAGAAGATTTTGAATATGATGGCAAATCTATATGGTGTTGAGACCTTTGCAAACTTCACATTAGACAAAATGACTACTGGGTGGCCAAATTTAACCGAAAGATCCTTGATAAGAAGATCATCTTCGACGCTTTGGCCACCTACCAACTCTACGATTGAACGACCACCAGAAGATTCCACCATGAAAGGAAAAACCAGAAAGTTCGCTTGAACCTTCTTGAAATGAAAGAAACACTATAGCTGTAGAGGATCACCAGAGCCCTAATATAACTAGAAAACAAACACCAGGTACAAAAGACCCCAACTCCTAATAGATCACCCTGTCGTGTTCTGACGCTATCCACAACAACAAGATGCCAGAACCCTAGACACCAAAAAGTAGGGAGTAATACAATAGGATTCATCGCTCACGAAAACCCTAACTCCACTGGAAGAAGAAGAACCACCATGTGCGATCCCCCTACACAAAACCCAAGATGGTCCCACAAGACCGTTGGAGAACCTTCACCAAAGAACACCCGTAGAGAACACTCACACGTAAAGAACCTATTTTTGTTGTAATTCAGGTATGCATATTTAGTTCCTATAAATAATTCTAGTATTTAAAAAGTCATAGTTAATGTCATTTTTCTTTTTAAATCATGACAAAAATATATGATATTAATCTTGATGTCACCCATTTTTCTAGAAATTTCTAGAATATTCTGGAATTGATAAGGATTTATATGATATTAAATAATTATTCAAGCACACAGAAAATCCTAAAAATTATAATAATTATGGGAAAAATCATGATAATATTTATAAATATCCCATATATCATATTAAAGTCTAGGATGACAAATTATCTTGAGAAAGAATTCCAAGATTCTTGTCGCCTGTTGTTGTGGCGATGAGTCTAATAGCCTATTTGCTAGGCAACTAGACCTGTCGCCTTTCACATTAGCAACATTCTGGTCTTTTGTATTCTGCTCCATATATTTTATGTCAAATCCATGAAAACTCCTTAAAAGTCCAGAAAATACTTAGAAATCACATGAAATCATAAAAACACCTTCTTTAAGCTTAGAATACTCGAATCTGCCACCAATTTGAGTAAGATGAGAGTGTTAGCTTTGCCACAGCTAACAACTCACACAAAAAATGTTCAAGAGACTCAAGCCTACCACCAATTTGAGTAGGTTAGCTCTACCACAGCTAACCACCTTGAACCAAGTAAAATCAAGAATGTTCTTGAAGAAAAATTATGAAACTTCAGGAAAATAAGTCAGAGATCCTCAGTCATATGATCTGGAGCACCTTAAAGGTCCTCATCCTAGACGACTTTGGGAAATGCAAAAATGAGATATCTACAGATGCCCTTTCTTGGAGGTGATCTTAAGAACAAGATTAGCTCCAAGGTAAGAACGATATTCCCATTGAGAATTTTTGAAAAAGGGTAGCTCACTCTCAAGCAGTCCACCATGATTGGACCATCAGAGGAAGAATAAAAGAGGGAACAAACTCGATTTCAGACCTATGTGTCACAGCCAAGTGGTTCATTTAACATTGTCATCATATTGAACGCTCGGTCATTGAGGGGTCAAGCCGGTTTTGGAGCTATGTGTCACAGCCAGTGTCAAGACCATGACAACCATGTAGAGATGTCACTTCAATGAGGCAAAAACTAAGGATGGTCGTGGGCGGTACCTTAGTGTCGATAGGAGTGAAAAGGGGATGATTGTGGGGCAAGTACCCTAGCATTAATCAAAAATAAAAAGGGGTTTGTGTCTTCTCATCTGAGAGCTTACGTAGATTGGAATAGCAAAAAGATAGGTGGGACTTAATTGGTTCTAGGAGGATCACAGTTCTAAGGTTTCTAACTCTCTTGAAGAACACTGCTCCACTAGCCCTCCACTTTCAATGCATGATTCAAGCAATCAATGATGCAAAATGCAAGATATAGGGTCAACATATAATGTAATGAATGGTCCGTATGACAAGTTAGGCCATTGGGGTATAGGTGGACCCTAGCCATACAAACATATGCAAGATGCATGAATGCAATATGTTGTGGTCAAGTGTTTTCCGTCCTCGAGTATGACTAGTACTCTCGAGAAAAGACCATTGTCCCATAACTCGATTTAGTAAGTAATGGAGTTCTATGAATAAAGAATCGGGTGACGGAGTTAACCCTTCCTTTGCCAAATTGGGATTTTGCCTCTTGGTCAAAGCTATGTTTGTGTACACAGTCAGGACTCCAAAGGCAGAAGCCCATTACTTGATGTGATGCATGGTTGGGTCTTTAATGCACACAGTGGGACTTGATGCAGCCTCGAGTAGGACATATGTGATGCATACTGCGGGACGTGATGTAGCCTCAGTGTGGGACTTGATGTACTAACACCTGGTAGTACTCGCACACTCAATAGCATGTTAGTAATCAAAGGGTCTACCTTTTCCTTCCTCAGAAGAGTTGGCTAGGAAAGATACTATAGTGCTACACTTTACTCCCCCATGCTTAGGATTAGGTGGAGGGAATCAATCTTGGCCTCAACTAAGATGAGAAATCGGAGCCTAGTGGACGTTGACTGTGACTCATCCGTGGATGCTCTAAGATCATCATGGGGTAATGTCTTTGTAGAAAAAAATGCACCCAAGCCATGAAGGCACACTTGGGTAGGATGCCTAACTTCAGAACTAGATGGGTCGATTATTGCATCACTGACAAGACCGATTCCAGTTTCCCTACTTGGTTTTCAATTGTAGGTATGGTAGATGGCACTACTAATTGGCTTTTCTTGGGTTTTTGATGATTTTTATTGGATTTTTTGCTTTTTTTTTTCTAATTTTTTGGATTTTTGAATTTTCTAATTTTTTTTGGATTTTGTGGTTTTCTTTGGATTTTCTATTTTTTTTGATTGATTGATTGATTGATTGATGAGTGTATAGTCACAGCCTCTCTCTCATGCATCTAGCATCATAGTCTTGTATTATCCAAGTTGAGAGAGTGGTCCCTTTTATTATACCGTGACCTTTTGGGGACTTGGGACTTCGCACTAGTCTTAGTCGATTGTTACCACCCTTATTTACTCAATCCCTGAGCTTCTAAGGTTTTCTTCCTCTTGCTTATGGGTGGAACAGTTGGGGGAGACTCGAGGTTTAGTAGATTCTCAACGTTGATTATAGCTTTAGTGCCGCCCACCGACTGTTGGCCCTGATGCGCCTGTAGCTTTTCCAAGGGTTTTTGGCTTTTCTTTTCTTTTCGTTTCTTTTTTCCTTTTCTTTTGGGGTTCCCCTCTCTTATTATTTTTCTATAAGTGCCTCCTCATCACTGCCTTCTCGAACATTTGCTATGACAGCACACCTACTCATCTATTTTCTTGCCCCATTTTGAGTACCTGCCCATCACTACCTTCTTAGACTTATGCTACGATGGCATACCTGATTATTCGTGCTCTCCCTTCTTTTAGGCGCTTTTCTAAGTTATTTTGGTCTTGTTTTGGTGCGCTCACCCATCACCACCTTCTTGGACTTATGCTAGGATGCCACGCACGCTGCATGAGGGCAAACGGTTATTATGATACGCCTAACTTCGGGCCCACTTTGCTCTTATCTCGTCATGCGGTGTATGTGAGGATAGGACAAGGTTAAGTTTACCGTAGTTGCTCAGCTTCTTTTCCATGTAGGAGGCAACTTTCTTCTTTAGTTGGTACTAGGTCTTGAGTCCTTTCTAGGCTTTAGCATGTTGATTAAGGGTGTACTTCTAGAGTACATGTAACCTCCAAGGATATGAAGTGATATTTAGGTCATCCAACACGATTTGGTGGACCTCCTCTAGGTATTACATCCTCTACTTGGGGAGAACCTTGGATAATATTTTTGCAAGTCTGCTTAACTATTTAAGTGGTTGGGATGTGCTCGACGCTCATCAATCATTATTAGTATTGTCCACTTTATTGATATTATTTAATCTAACCTAGTATTCAAAGAAAGTGAAAAAACAAGATGACAAAAGTAGAAATCAATGTCATATTTACAAGTTTTTGAAAAATAAAATGATCTTGCCCTTAGTCAGGCTCGGTTGATGCTCTTACTTCCCTCCCTAGATGGTGGGGCTTACATGTGGGATGGTTGTACGAGCTTGCCCCTGGCATTGAGGAATCAGGAATTGGTGGCACATCTTTGTGTTTTTCCTTCAGTTTGCGTCTGGTCTTTGCCTTGTGAGGATCGCAGTTGGACTTCTCTTGGCTTGCTTCCCCTAACATTGAGTGTTGGGGGTGCTAGTGGCACATTTTCTAATTTTTCTTTTGGCTTGTGCCTAGCCTTTGCCTTGTCAAGGTCATGGTTGGATTGATCTTGACTTGGTTGCTGTAGTGTGCCCCTGCTAGCTCCGTATTGTGCAAGTGAGGATTCCCTTTTCACTAATGGACGATCACTGATTTCTCCCCAACTGATGTACTCATTGATACCCCTGGTGGGCCTACTTCTACTGTTGGATCTGGTGGCTTGGGTGGAGGCTTTCTCTGGCATGGGCTGCTTGGGGATGTTGGTAGAGTAAGTTGATTGCAGCTTCTAGGTAGTACAAGTCTGAATCAGCATATTCATTTTACATGAGTTGCATAGCATTTTCTCCCATCATGTCTAGGAACATTTGAGAATCTGGCCCTTCCTTATACAATTCCTCCAGTGGTTCTTTAACATATAGCTCCTATAGGGGTCTTTCTTCACCTAGTTCTAGTGTAGTGGGTTCCCATGCTACCCTGGAATCTACCCAATGATTGGCCCTAACGATGATCACTTCCCCTTGATGTTTGAATTTAAGAAGTTGATGTATAGAGGAGGCAACAATGCCAATTTCCGCTAGCTAGGATCACCCTAAGATTAATGGTTTGGCGAGATCATGCTCCATTACTATAACCATGGTATTGCTGGCGAGAGGACCTACAGTGACGTCCAACTGAATTGCCCCGATCGCTTCCCTTTAACTATTGTCATAAGTTATGTAGGGGAAGCGATGCACAGTAATCCTCATTTCATCAATGCCTAGGGACATTAGGGTGGACAAGGAATAGACGGTTTTGCTGGCACCAATATTGACGAGTATCCCGTGGAGCAAACGGTCGTTAATGTGTGCATTGATGATTATGGGTGCAATTGCTCCTCAGGTACAGGCAATTCTAGATCTTGGAAGAAGATATTTTCCTCCTCGAACTTTGTGATGATCTCTCTTGTTAGTTCAGAGTTATCTCAATCATCAACTTCCCTTTCACCTTGTTGGCTATCCCATGATTCGCCGTTGTCTTGAGTCTCCCATCTCAAGGTGTCTTCCCAGGGCTCATGTGTATTTTCCTCTAACCATATTCCCAGCTCAGGCATTGCTGGTGGATCTTGCGTTTCTTCATCGGCACTAGGTAGCTCAAGGTTATGCTCAACGGTCACTAGCTCTGGGACTGTTGGCTCGTCATCCTCAACCACCATGTTGGCTATTAGATTACCGAGTAGTGGGGCTTGGTGAATCTCGCATTATTCTCCTTGAGGTGCCCTTAGCCTTGCCTTAAGCTCAGTCCACATGATTTCCCTTGGTCATTTGGTTCATATATTTTGTCCCTGACCATTGAACACCCCTTCTAATGTATGGCTGTTCTTTTGATGGTATGGGTAGTACTTGGATAGATCAGCACCGGGAGCATTTGGGGCAAGTGCTAGAGGTTGTATGTCTCCACTCTCTACTAGTATTCTGTAGATGTTAGAGAGTGGCTCTGAAAGTGGTGAGTAGTTTTGCCTCTTGGGCCCATAGTGCTAGAGTGGAGGGACAGCATTGTAGCTCTTTTGAATCTGTGGTTGTCCCTGTTGGGCGTAGACTTGTTAGTTCAGAGACTACTATTGTTGCGGTGGTTGGCATTGCCCTTGCTGGTACTGCGGTAGGACATGTTGATTCTGATAATGCATTGGCTACGCTAACTGCCCTTAGCACTGAACTAGTGGTTCCTAGTATTGGATTGGCTAATTCTAATTCTACGTTGTGACCGAAGCCATGTTGCTTGAGATGCCCTGATGTGTGTAGCCTGAGGTCATCTTCTTGCCCCTCCTGTCATACTCTAGGAAGGATAGATCCTCTTTGTTGCGGAGGACCCTTGTGGTTCTATCATACAACTGAGAGTACGTTTGGAAGTTGTCCATTAGCAAGCCTGCTCTTTGTGCTCTAATGGTATTCTAGGCTATGATTTCAACTGCCTGATCCCAGTATATGACATTTAGATCTAGCAACCATATCTCTCCACTTGCTGGGAATGTGGCAAAGTCCTTATCACCTTTCATCTTTTTGGCAAGGAGGTCTCCGATAGTGGACTTGTGCTGAATGTGATGAACATATTACTGTAGGAACTTGTCTAGCACAAAATTGAAGTTACTGAGGTCACAGGCGGTAAGCTTGTTGAACCACCTCAGTGCTTCTCCCTTGAGACTCTTGAAGAAGAGGTAGATTGTCAGCCCATTATCGTGTTGATAGGGCAAGGCGTCCATGGTGAATGTAGCCAGATGGATTCGTGGATCGCCTGCCCCATTATACTTTGGTGTCTTGGGCATTTTGAATCCTGATGGTAGAATGAAGTGTAGGAACTTTGACATGTCGAAGTCGACTGATGCATTTGAAGTGACTCCTGCCTTTGCTAGTGCATCTACGATCATTCCCTTGATGTCATGGCTTGGACTGGCTGATTGCCTTTGGCCTTGGTACCCTTGGAACTATTGAAACTATTGTTGCTGAAGAGTACCATATTGTGGAAGGAAGGAGGGTTGAGCTTGAGAATAGGATTGAGTATTCCAAGGTTGCACGGTCGAAGGTGGAGTTATCCCTAGGTAAGGATTTGAGTGGTAGCTTAATGGAGACTGCATAGCCTGATGGAAGGAAGGGTAGACCAGTGGTGTAAGGTACTACATGGAGAGTTGTATGGAGGGTTGTGTTAATGGGCCTTGTGTTGGGAAATTAACGATTGGGCTCGGTGATACAGTGTATGTATTTCCCATAAACGGTGTGGCTATTGGGCATTGGTAGGAGTTTAAGGGGAAGGATCCATGAGCATTTGGAATTTGTGGACTAGAGAGATTAGAATGGGCCATGGATTGATGGGTTTGATTGATTGCCCCTTCAGGTGATGCATGAGAATTGATTGATAAAGGGGTACTCCACGACTGGGCATAACTCATCCCTCCTCCTCCTAGGTCATATGAGTGGCCTTCGTATGAGATTGGGGCGTTGAAGAAGGACCCACGTTAGCCTGTGGAACTACTTCCTTGACACGTAGATGTCGAGGTGGTGTAAGAATAGTACACTTCTGACATCTTTGATGGGTCTTCATTGATGGTCTTCTTACATATGACTAAAAAAAGAAAAGATATAGACACTTTCTAACACTAAATTGTGCCCTACACAAGTGTTTAGGAATGTAAAAGAAAATACAGACTCGAATGCAAATAAACACAAAGAAGATGTTTGCAACACTATTTAACAAAGAAACTAAAGATCCAGGATTGTATCAATATCCCTGTACCTATAAGCATTCAATCATAGCCAAACCACCCTGCAAACAAGGCACCCAAATCATGTCTGTATGACATCACTTGTCAGTGGGGCGTCAAAACTCGTTGTTGGTTAGATAGGCAACAAAGGAAGTCATCGGTTAGTCAGGTGGCACGTGCCCCTGCCTGGTCCAACAATCGAGATCTATCCTAGAGAGACCAAACAATCAAACAAGGCTATCTAATCAATAAAGTTATCAAACAGAGCGTAGTTTTACTTGTTAACATTGTCAATTAATCGATTTGTTAACCTGCGTTCTCTCAGCCTATTTGGGTTCCTATGGCAAGGGTGAAACTTTCGGTATAGGTTCTAGGGTCACACAATGGGATTTTGGTTTCGGATGCTGCTATTTGACCCTCGTTAGGGTCTATCAAGAGAACCTAGACTGTAGGTTCGTCTCTCTAAAGCGGGGCCCACAACCCAAGATTCTGTCCTTAGGGTCGATCCTAGCAAACCACAAAGCAGTAAATAAACAAAAAATAGCAAGATATCAAGTATCTAATAGAGCTTATTATAGACTTAGGGAGAGAGATGGAGTCTGAAATAACCACCTATGACATTTTAGGTTCCCTAATCTAATAATCACAACCGAGATAGAGTATGGGTGAGCGACTGTGTAACATCTGTGCCTGGCTTTTCCATTTAATATAAACCATGGAATTTCTTGTAATTTTGGTGTGTGGCTTATTGGTGGTAAATCCAGATTTTGTTTGTTGGCTGTGGTCTCTCCCTGTGTTTTGTGCCCCTAGTTTCTCCCTTGTGGTGTGATTTCTTTGGCTAGTGTGTCTGTTCTGCATTGGGACCCGTGTTTGTGGTGGACCCACTTGGGCTTGGGCTTGGACCCGGTCAAAGAGCCAGCTGTGTCGTGCCCTCTTTTCCCTGTCTTCTCCATGCCCGTGACCGATCTCCTGTACTCGCAAGGCCTGGCAGGGAGGGCTGCTCGTTCCGTCCCTTCGACGGTAGGGTGGCTGGCAGTGGATCGGCAGAATCCGTGGGGATGGCACGCGACGGAGGCTTTAAAGGGAGCCTTACGGCATGGGGGAGGAGCAGAGAGACCAGAGAGAGGGCGAGAGGGAGTGTGGAGGCTGAGGAGGAGTCGCGTGTCGGAGGAGGTCGTGCGAGTGTGGGGGATGGCTGGTGCCGTGCACCACCGGAGTTGGAGGGTACACGAGGCTCGTCGAAGCCAGGTACGTGTTTTCCTTCTGTTTTCCCCTCTGTTTTTCCTCCATCGGTTGAAGCATGGTTAGATTAATGCTACAAAATCATGGAAAATATGGAAATATTGGGAAAGTGTTGAATCATGTGTTTGTGGTCATATGATGCTAATTCGTGGCTAATTTTATGAGATTTTGCTAGTTGATGTGAAGCATGCTACAGTGGTGTTGAATGAGTCTTATGCCTTTGTGATTTCCCATAGAACAGCATGCTTAATGGATTCATGTTTTGATTGAGGGGTTTTGGAGTAGACTTGAAGGTCTACACCCCATGTTTTACTCGTAATTTTTGTGGCATGTATGGGGGGTCCGATCCTTACTCCCA
>JAMKQA010122334.1:0-13453 GCA_024699735.1 Posidonia australis | reverse complement strand
TTCCCCCCCCCCCCCCCCCCCTTGGTGATAGGTCTGTCAACCTGTCACTGCCCCTCTTCTTTGGTTGATATCCCTTTCCAGTCGGCAAGTCCAATATCTTACCAAGTCCTTCCTTCCTTTTAGGGCTAGTAACCTTAATTATTCATGTGACACTATCAATCTATTTGGGTGACATCTGTCAAATTGTCTGACAATTCGATTGGCAAGCCTTTGGACTTTTCATATCCCATCTCTTTGGGCTAATACCCCTAATTATCCGATCGACAAGCTCAATGGCCTTGTCTAATGCCCCTCTTGGCACAAGTTTGATAGCCTACATCTGTGACCATGCCAGAACTAACTTTCATGTAAGGAAACAAACGAAAACTAAAAAGGTTACGATGAAGATGGTGAATTCGAGGAAGGATACTCAACTCAAAAACACCAAACGAAATACGAAAAAGGAAACGATAAGGACAAAAATAGAGTCGCCACTTAAAATTTTTAAATCTGAAAGACGAGGAAAATCGGATGCACATGAAATACGGGAAAGGATGCAAATGAATGCAAATAAATGCTCAATAAATGCGTGCATGCTTCGTGCCTAATGGATGCAACACATTGGTCATTGTAGGCCAAAGAAAGGGTAAGGACTCCTATTACACATGGGGAAGTTATTAGGCACCCCCACACATCTGAGAAATTGGTCTTTCTGGGCTTTTTGCTCACTTATGTGTCGCCAATGCAAATGCTCATGTATACTTGCTGAGTCTAAAACAAATGTATGCCATATGCTATGTTGATGCAAATGAAATGCAAGGGGCGAAAATTGATGTAAATGGGCTTAGTTACGCTATGTGAATCCTAAACCGTCGGTCAAAAGAGTCCGACATAGTAATCGTCGTCGCCCCAAATGGGATCCATGAATGTTATCGTGGATAAGTGATGTAAAGATAAATGATATGAGAAGATAAGTATATGAGGAAATATGACATGCCAAGTGAGGAAATGTAGATATAGGGGGAAAACTCAGAAATCATTGTATGATCAAAAAGGAAACAAGAAGACAATGCAAAGGTGCTCAGCCAGCTATCTTTTTTGAACTGGACAACCCGCGTAGGCCATCTATGCCTTTCTCCTACACATTCGGCATGTAGTTGCCAGAGACAGAATAGGGTAGCGGGCATGTCATTGTTCCCGATGCAAGTGCATTGATGAATGATGGATGCTCGATGCATGAGAAGCTAGATGGCATGTAGGGGAGCATACCTGGACGTCTAGAGGTCAACAGGATCACATGGATAACACCAACCATCTACCTCACTAGAAATGGAGTTTCGCTGACGTGCTCGACTGTTATCTCCATCCAGAGGATCTGACGGTGCAATCCATGGCTTCCAGGGGTTCAAGGGATGAAGGAGGAGTGCGTAGATGACAACTGGATGAATGTGCATGCATGGATGACCTTCCGCCATCCTCCCTTTGCTTCGCTGGTGACCATAAGCTCGATCAACCATGGAGGCGGCAAGGAGCGTCAAGTGGCTATTTGGGAAGACTAAGGGAAGGAAGAGGGTGGTGAGGATGTGCCAAGATAGGGTACGAAGGTGCTCATAGGCCGTTGGCCATTTCCACACCAACTTGAAACCATCACTCGCGATAAAGGCATGAAATGGGTGCATGACGGAAATTAAATGGAAAATGCAAATGAAACATACATAAAATGATGCGACGAAGTAACATGAGCATGAATAAATGAAGAAAACACATAGTAAAGGACGGAGGGCACCTATGGAGCTTATGGGTTGTCCCCCTCTAGTGTGGCTCGTGGCGATGTTTTCCCTAACAGTTGGCACACGACAACTGTATAGGTGGGTTCAGAGGGACATGGTGATGTTGGTGAAGAGCTCAATGGTAAGATGTAGGGGTTGGTGAGGTGTATGAGTGGCTTGGATGGGAGGAGGAATGGTAGCAATTCCAACCAACGATGGAAGGTGGCTGGATGGGAAGATGGCTAGTGGACGCGTGGGAGGCTTCAGTGAGAGGGGAGGCTCTGTTGGAAGGGTAATGTGTACTTTGGTGCAGTGTGGTGGTCACAAGGCCGAGAGGAAAATGTAGCTATGTAGTGGTAGACATATGATAGCTAGAAAGTGGTGTGGAGGTGGTCGGTATTGGTTGTTGTGCTTAAGGATGGTCGGTGCATGGAGCTGAGAGTCTTGAGAGTTTGATGAGCCAAGAGGAAGAGTCATTGGACGTGGGTGCTGGTTAAATAGAAGGAAGAAAGGCAGGTAGTTTGTTGATTTGAAAAGTTGATTAGGGGGAGTGGTTTAGATTAAATCTAGGTGGGACTTGATGGGAAATGGGATTAGGTAAAGGGGCTTGATGGTCCAGGAAGTCTAAGGAGCACGCCCAGATCCATGCCATCTAATGAGAAAAGGCAGATTGGTGGTCTACCAAGTGAAAAGATCAACCAAATCAGAGTAGTTTAAATCCATGATCTTTCCACGCATATTACCTATGCATCCCACCCGCGTTATCAAGCCACGGTGGTCGAATGGCTGGGCCAGAGCAAGATCTATTGGGCTGGACCTATGGCTATTACCTGATTGCTAGAGTATCAAGGGCTTGAGCTTAGTGTTTGGGATAGGTCTATGTTGGATTAAAGGTGTGTATGTAGGAAATAGGGTATTAAGGTCAGATTTGGGGTTTTATGCTTGGTTTTGGGGTATAAAGTGGGTTTTAGTGTGAAAATGGGTTTCGAAGTGGTGAAATGCCTTGTTGTAGCCAGAGCACACTCTCTAGGAGAAATCCATTGCAAGTGGCTACCAAAATGGGATGTCTACAGCATCATCATGGCATCAGCATTAGCACTCTGCACCCACATCAACATTCAACATTCACATCAGCATCAACATTATCATATTAGCATTGGCATTACATGCTGTAATCAGGTTGACACCTAGGACTGTCATTGCCCCTACATCCAGCATTACCACAATAGGCATTCACATCTTTATCGTGCAGGATTGCACATCTCCAGCAAATTTCAGTGCATATTAGCATAAACATTGCATTAGCACCCGTACTTGCATTTTGGACAACGATTCATGATTTTCTGTGCATCCACTGAAGAAATGACTCAAAGCCAACAACAAACACCACCCTCCCGTAGGTTTCAGGTGGGGTGTCTTGTCAGTCCTGAGTATCGATCTCGATTCTCTAGATCTCGCTCAAGGAGGGGCATCTGTAAACACTTTGATTTTAAGGCCACTTGTTGGTGGACCCCTTCGAAAAGGCTTACTCCAGTTGCGACAAAGCACTACTTAGAACCACAAACTTGTCCAAAACCCCATACCCATCCAACACCATTAACCTACCTAAAACAACTAGCCATAGATACCTCAAGCCCAATTGGTAGTCAAGCCTCAAGGATAAGGCCCAGGATCCAGCAAACAGGCCCTGCAATAATTCTAGCGCCTTTAGCCTGCTCAGATCACTTGCGCGTATAACTAACACAAATCACTACTACGTATAACTAGCACGTAGTCCCCTGTGTCAGAATGCTGCTGCAAAGGTTTGTTTGGTCCAATGGCCTTTGGACCACCCATTCTTTGCTTCCTATTGGCTAGCATGGATCTAGAGGTGTGCCTTGACATGGCCTAACTATCATGCCCTTCATCAACATTTTGAATCGCAATATAATCTTCATGATTCAATCCAAGCCTTTTATTCATAAGTTAGCTATCCATCAAAGCTTCTCATGTGTCCTTCCCCTATAAAACTACAACCTCCTCCAACATGAGAAGCTCTCTTGACAACTCATTTCACTTGCCTTGCCTTGCCTGAGCAGCCAACCACCGCACAACCACAACAACATTCCACTGCACATCCACCATCACATTGCACTCCACCTCTCAAGCCCAGCATCCACAGCCTGCATTGAGCACTACATAGCCTTCCTTGAGCATCCACAGTCCACATATAGCGCTAGCCAAGCTTCACTGCCTCTATCGTAGACAAAAATGCCGATGTGGAGAGCACTACTGCAAGCGGACGTTGGGAGGGACAACTACACGTCAACACAGGTAAATGTCCATCCCTGTAGTTTAATTGTCTTCCTTACTAGCCCTGTGATGCTTCTTCAATGGGGTTTTGCAATTTCTTTGTTTATTTTTTTGGTTCTTCATCAACTTGCATCCTCGATTTTCTGATGGTGGGTTCATCACTTGTGTGAGCCCAGCAGCTGTTGAGTATGAGGTGGGGCTTGTCCTAGCATGTGCTTCTCTCCCTCACATCCTCCCTGTGTGGCTCTAGAGGAAATAGAGCTTGTAGCTTGTGACCCAACCCATGGCCGTTGAGCATGATGTGAACTTCGATGAGCATGGTGAGGGAGGAGGAGGAGCACTCGAATTTCATTTGAATTCCATTGCATAGTATTTTCC
Source organism: Posidonia australis (assembly GCA_024699735.1). Lineage (NCBI taxonomy): Eukaryota > Viridiplantae > Streptophyta > Magnoliopsida > Alismatales > Posidoniaceae > Posidonia > Posidonia australis. The sequence continues at coordinate 9,035 of JAMKQA010122334.1, read as the reverse complement.
GTCATTGTGGGCATCTCTACTGCATGTTTACAAGCTTTACAATTGATTCGACATCTGTTTTCATCAAATTGTGCAATGAAATGCTTGTTGTCTGGGTTTGCAAACTTAGTGCGCGTGACACTACCACGTTCCATGACTATGCTCTGTTGCTGCGGTTCACTGGTATGTCTCCCGAGGTTCATTGTTGGCAACAAGGCAGAGCATTTGCTATCCTTGTTTTATTTTTGTGGCTTTGATTTCTCACATCTAGATCTACTCTCTGCATGTTTTAACTCACATTTTGCAAAACATCAAGCATCCAACTCTAGCCATAAACTATAGAGCATGCATTCATGTAAGCCATTGTATCTTCGCCATCAGGCATACATTATTTGGCATCCACATGTTGACAGAGCCACACATGCGAGCGGATTGATCCATGAAAGACCAACTCGTCAAGTGTACAGGGGTGCCTAATACCTTCCCCGTGCGTAATAGGAGTCCTTACCTATTCTTTGGCTGCAATGACAATGTGTCGCATGCATTGGTACGAAGCATCATATATTGCTATTTCATTTGCATTGCTTTTAATTGTGTTTCCTTCTCATACGGTTTTCCTTATTTTTCCATTTTTAATAGACTAGGTAGTGACTCTATTTTCCTTATCCCCTTACTTTTTTTCTTTCTACTTTGGTGTTTTCGTGTCAAGATCCTCCTTGGATGCATTGCTTCACTGTGGCCTTTTCGGTGTGTGCGTGGATTCATCCTGTGTGCACCCTAGTCACTGGCATGGTTTTATACACGTTGACACATTACAGTGAAGTTTTAACATTTATACATTTTGTATATATAGAAAATTAGAGACGAATCAATAAATCATTTGTAGACAACTTGATTTTGCAACCACTTGTCAATGGTCTCTTTCAAAAGAGCTCACTCTAGTTGCGACGAGGCATTACCTAGCACCAAAACAAATCCAACATCCGAAAACCTATCCAGCACCTAGTATTCACTCAAAACTACAAGTCCAAGCCCATTGATGGTCAAGCACTCAGGAAAACAAGCCCAAAATCCATGTAGCAAGCCTAGTAATAGGATCATCACGTATCCCTTGCGTGACTTGCTACCATGGATCTATCACACAGATTGCTACCACGTTTCACTACCATGGCTACCCTAAGTCAATTGCAACAATTGAAGGATCGATTGGCCCATTCACCCTTGGACCACCGATTCCTTGCTTCCTATTGGCTCGCATGAATCTGAGCGTATTCATTGACATTTTTGGACTATCACACCCCTCATCCACATTTGAATCCCTATCCAATCCCTTGCCATTCAATCACAGCCACCCATTTCAAAGTTTCTTACACATCTACATTCTCCATGCAACTATGCCCCTTATATAACTCCCTCCACCTTGCCCATGACAAGGTTGTTGGAAAAAAGCCAACCATTGGTTGTGAGAAGCCAATCAATGCCCACCAGAAGCCAACCATTTGCCTCCTAAGCATCTCCGACCGACGCCATTGCCACCTCCAAAGGCTCCTTGCACCATCGGCCATTGGAGGTCAACTCAAACACTCTATTCAGTCATTAGAAGCCAACTTTCCTCACCATGATTCCCAAGCACTAGTTAAGCCCCTTTCCTCTATCATCGTAGCCAGAAGCCAACTCAAAGAGCACCACTGCAAGTCCAGATGCCTAGAGAGACAAAAACACTTACACAGGTATGCATCCATGTATTTAGCTCAATTCCTTCTTCCTCTAGCTTGACGATGTTTCTTGATATTGATTTGTTCATGTTTGCTTGAATTTTTGGTTTTATTGCATCCTCTATTTGCCAATGATGTGCTCATTGTTTGCATGAGGCCGACGGCCCTTGAGTGTAGATGGAGGCCCATCCAAGCCTGTGTTTGTCTTGCTCATATCCTCCCTGTGTTGTTCTAGAGGAAATGGAACCCAAAGCTTGCGATCTTCTTCCATGGTAATTGAGCATGAGGCAAACTCCAACGAGCACAATGAGGGAAGAAAAGGAACACTTGAATTTCTTCCACATTGCATCGTCATTGTGTTTTCTCTTCTCACCTCCTCCACTCCCTATCGACACTAAAATGGGTTACCGGAGCTCGTGGCCTGATTCCATGGCCATGAGACCTGATGGTCAACAAGGGAGTCAAGGAGAAGTGCATATACATCCATGATTTGTGTTTGATCTTTAGAGATGTCTATTGTTGCTCATACTTGCTTCCTCTATGCTAGATTGCATGATTTCATCGTCTCAATCCATCATCATGTAATGAAACACTCGTAGTCTAGACTGTAAAAGTAGAGTCACATGTCGTCTTCGCATGGTCCTCGTGTGTATACCTAGTGCTGGTGATCAGTGTGGATGACCACTGCAATTTCCCCTAGTTCAAACAAGGTAGAGCACATACTTGCATGGTTTTCTTAGTCAATTTTGATCTCTCGCACTCAAATCTATGTTTCCCCTCATGTTTGACCTGTATTTGTCATCGCATCAAGCATCCATTCACCTAGACATACACTAAGGAGCATGCATTCATACAAGGCATCACATCTTTGCCCAAGGGTATACATCATTTGGCATTCGATTACCTATATAGCCACACATGTGAGCGAATCAAGCCTAGAAAGACCGACTTGTCAGGAATATGAGGGTGTCTAACACCTTTCTCATGCAAAACAAGAGTCCTTACCCATTCTCTAGCCTACTATGATCGATGTGTCATATCCATTTGGCATGGAGCATTCATATTTTTTTTTATTTGCATTGTCTTTACCACATCTTTCTTGTATGGTTTTCCTCGTCTTCCATATTTTGTGGACTAGGTGATGACTTTTTTTTTCTTATCCTTTATTATTTTACTTTAGCTTTCGTGTTTTCGAGTTGAGTATTCCTCCTCGGATTCACCAATTTGTCGTGACCTTATCGGTTCATGTGAGTGGCCTTTTTGTGCTTCACACAAGCAGTCGTCGACATGGTCACAAGAATTGGTGACTCTACTGGGGATACTATACTCGATCTTTTGCTTTGGCTTTTCTTGTTTAATTGACCTTTCGTGTCTTATTGTGTTTATTTTGTTTGCTTCTCACCTTTATTTCCTTATCATTTACTTGCTTTCTTGATGCTTACTACATGCCTTTTACCATGTGGGTGTCTTATCATGCACACATTTGCTATGCCACCACACCTGCACATGCCATGTTACATGCCTTTTGATGTGATAGATGTTTCTTCTTTTCATTATATGTTAACACAACACACGCACATGCCATGGTCATGTCTTATGTTTGTTGAACGCTTACTTGCATGCCATGTTTGAATGTTTCTTTTCCTTTCTTGCACATTCCATCCTAGGAAAAGTAGAGACGTGTTTTCTTTCCCCTATTGGCTTAATCTAAAATTCACAAGATAAAAGAAAGAAGCATAGGCAAAACTAGAGCCAAAATCATACTTCTCCATATCTAGCTAAATAAAAAAATGCAAGTAAAATACACTATGCATATTTGCATGAATGAACATTTCGAAGCATGCATCTTCTCCTCTTCTGAGTCCATCCTATTGTTTGAGAAGGACAGTCTCAATTTCTCGGCTTTGGCATGGAACAAGTTGTCAGTCTATCCCCCCTTGTCTAGATTTGCGTTAGTGTTAGTAAAGGATACAACTCATGCTTTATCCCCCTAATGCACCACCTACTCACTGCTTGAGCTTTGGCCAGGATTTAAAGTGGGTACCTTACTTTCTACCTTGAGTCGCAACCCATTACCCTTGAACAAATCCCTAGTGGAGTGCCTACATGGGACATGCATTGTGAGAGAGTGCATACTAGGGCATCCATCTACATGTGCACCATTCACGTCACCTCAACAACTTGCATTGTGTCTTTGCTCAAGTCTCACACATATTGCTGCTTTGCCTATTTACCGATAGCTTAATGCAAGGTCCTCAGTCAAGAGCTCGAACATCCTTGTCGCAAGCAGTCATCTATGATTTTCTCCCTCTTTGTTCCTGAGTTTTTCGTCACTTTCAACAATAACTCATCCTAGAGCTTATGCTTCTGCCTTCCGCCATAACCCCATCCACACCTACTCACGGTCAGCCATGGCCCAACAAACTAACGATCCTCCTACTGTTGGCTTGGATGAGATACCGATTTCGGTCCCTCTTCTCACCTCTGCTGCTTCTCCTTACTTCCATACATTCCACTTCAAGGTGTATGGAGATTCTATGTCTAATATCCCATGGCAATGGTAGACCCTAGTCGGTTTGGAACTTCTCACTGAATTTGCTATGGTGACCATCACTCGAGTTCGAGAAATTCTGTCAGCTGCTCCCCTTTCTATGGGCTTTCCTTTTTCAAGAATCCTATCTACTGCAACTGTTACTGTTATAGGGTCTATCCCTATCCTTCTTTTTCCTTCTAACTCGCCTTGCCATGCATGCTCAATATCTGAGGGCTTTGGATCAGAAGTTGTAAACCATGGTCCTCTCTCTTGACTCTGCTGTTCATCCTTCTCTTTTAACCATTGTGGTCCTGATGCAGCCTACTTTAGCTTTGCAAGCTCATTCCACTGTACTTCCGCCCTTGTTATCGCCTTAGCTCCTCACTACTCCAACAATGGGGGCGATATTTCCGCCTCTTGCATCATCATAGCACTTAGCAAAGCATGCAACTCCATCACCTGGTGGCTAATCCTTTGGTTTGGCAAGAATACAACATGCTTTGAGCCTATTGCCTGGAGTCATACTGGTGCTACAACTATTACTCCAACACTTTGGACCTTACACATCACAACATGCTCTCTATCTATCTCCTATGCATCAGATACAGGTGCCTGCATGCATGTCACCACTGCACTCTGCACCTTTGCACATATATGATAGCGGTAATGCTTCGACACAAGGAGCCATGAGGGTGGATCCGGAGGAGTGCTCACACGCGACCTATACAATATATGTGGGACCTCTCTTGGTTGCACCTTTCTTGACATGTAACACCCGTAAAATTCATTTTGTAATTATTTGCAATTTAATGAACTTATTCCTGGACGGGTGTTACTGTTCTGAGGCCCGTTAGTGTAGTTTTTTGCTTTTGGGCTTGGGGCTCGCAGGCTGGCTTCTGTTTGCGTGTCCCTATGTGTGGTTGACACTGTGCATTGTGGCACTGTGCTTGTGGAGCCTAGGTGTGGGTCCGTGTGGGGCCCGTGTTCGTGGTCAATTGGTGGGAGCGAGTTGGTGGTGTGAGTTTGGTTTGCTCGTGCGCTCCGTGGGTAGGCTGGATGTGCAGTTAAGCATGCGTTCAGCTACCACCTTGCATGGTATTATAACCCCATGCGCGACGAGCACAACCAGCTCACTCTTCCTTTCCTCCTCTTTTCCCTCCACTCCGTCGTCCTAAGCACGCCACCTCTCTTCCCCTCCCTCCACTCACTCCCCTGTTTCCCGTCAATCTTCTCTCCCTCGTCTCTCCCCCTCCTCTTCCCCTGCTTCATCTCTCCTCTGTTCGGTGTGCTCAAGAATTGGTAGAGGCATGCGATGGTGCTTCGGAGTTCCGTCCCTGAGGTCGAGGAAGCCCCATGGACGTCGTGATTGCCGGAGTTGGCCAGATGATCGCTGGAACGTGCATTGCAGGTACGTATCTCCAACTCCTGTAATAGAGAGCATGAAAATGGTAGAAATTGATAGGATTGCATGAAATCTAGGTAAAATTTCATTCCTAGAATTCATTGTGATTTTATGATAATTTATGGTGGATTTATGGGCATTTATGCTGATGGTTGTGTTTTAGGTTGTTTTGACCCTTACACCTTTGCAATTTTGTATCTTGATGCATGGTGAATGGTTTTTGGTTTTGTTTGTTGGGATTTGGAGTAGACTCAAGAATCTACATTTTATGTTTTATGTGAGATTTTTGGTGTTTGTTTGGGGGTCTGATCGGAGGTTCCACTTTGGACGATTTTAAACAGTAGGGTTTTGGACCGTTTGTTGGGATTCGCAAAATTCGACATACCGAAGTGGAAACAGCATACTGAATCAGTGAATTTCGGTATACCGAATCCATTCGGCATGCTGTTTTTTTGACAGTATTGGTCCTCTGATCGATTCAGCCTATCAAATCCTTTTGATCAATCGATCCAGTGAATTTCGGCATATCGAAGACAGAACGACATGCTGAGTGAATGGATTTTGGCATACTGAACCTGTTCTTCGGCATACCTAGCTAGAGCCCAAATATGTTATAAAATATGATTTGTAATGGCTTTTCGGATTGGTTTGTTTTGTCCCCTTGAGTTGGGATTGTGGGCCATTAACGGTGGTCCCTTGGGACACCTAATGCGCTATTTTGCCTAGGTTTTGAAAGAGCTTTTCAAAGATATGAAAATGGTTTCAAAGAGATGGTTGGCCTATTTCTGAAAATATTTTCCTGATTTTTTGTGTGTGGGCCGAGACAGTGTGGGACCGTGTCGTTGAGACCAGGGAATGTGATGATATTTTCCGGTGGTCGGGCGTGACTCCTTGGTCGAGATCAGGGGCCGAGATACCTAAGGTTGAGGGGTGTCGGGTCCTAGAGGTATGAGACTCCTTGACTGTCGTCTCGAGGCTAGGATTGTGGTCCACGATTTGAGGTGTTTTGTGGCATGACGAAGAGGTATGAAACTCTTGCTATCGCTGTGAGCACTGAGGCTCGGGTGTCGTCGGGTGTGGAGATATGACACTCCTTCCTGAGCACGGTGTGTGGAGGGCACCGTGAGGAGGCATACCCTATGGTGGCCAGTGCGAGTGAGACATGTGCCCCTTAGCAGGTAGCGTCCTGAGAGACAGGACAGCCTTCCCAGGGAGGGGTTGGCTTTGTAAGGGTTCTCTAGGTAGGGAGAATCATGGGACGGTGATCCCTCCTGCATAGGGTGGCTTCACCATGATAGTGTAGAATGTCGTGGTCGCTCCTCGGTGGACTTCTTGTGACCAGACTTTGGTTGCTTGGTGCCGGGCTTCCTGGCTCACTGTATGTGGTTTTGGCCATTGAGGGTCTTTGCTTGTGGTTTTGGCCTGGTAGAGCCCTGGTTGTGGTTTTGGCCAATGTGGGCCTGGTTTTTGAGGTTTTAGAGAAAACGATTTGCGAAATGAATTTAAAAGAAAATTAATTATAGTTTTGTTTTCTGCGGTTTTCTCGAAGTGCATACTGGGTGACTTCTGTCACTCATGCGATTTCCTTGTAGTTTTGGTTTGTCGGTGAAGACATGGGGTTGGTTTAGCATAATACATATAGTTTGGAGTCTCATAGCCGTACACATAGGTTCTTGGTAGTTTGGTATTTTCTGTTTAGCTTTAATTTTCCTGTAATTTAATTTATTTTAAATTATTGTGGAAAATTCGGGGCATGATAGATTTGGAATCAGAGCTCCAGATTCACTAGGTCGCACAAGGTTAGTGCTAGGTCTAGGGTGTTCAGTCTAGAGACTCTATAGGTTTTGCATGCATGGTAGAGTCTACACCTGGCATCTTCATGGTTTTCTGGTTGTTACTTTGTCTTTGGTGCTGGTGCTTTGCCTTTTTTCAGCAGGATGCCTCCTCATGGTCGTAAGGGCAAGGCCCTTGTCCAAGAGATCGAGCTCGAGAGGACGTGAGCGGATGGAAGATGGTTTGTGCAGAACTGAGGAGTTTGGCACACGAGATCTCTCACGCGTTCAGCAAGAGTAGTGCCAATGAGTCGTCGGGCGACCTGTGGCTGAACCAGTTCACGAAGCTTCGATCGCTGTTGTTGACGTTTGTCAATGCCATTGAGATTCAAAGTAACTCCTTGCAGTGCCATTGGATGACAGAATCAAGATAGGTGTAACTATAGCCATCACAACTATTATTGAGACTGAGACTGTCAACGTAAATGCTGATTCTACTGATGACTTTAAACTGTATCTCTGTCTGAGTTGATATTTGCTGTGTTGGCTGTCTCCCACTTGATCCAGGGTATTTGCACATGCTGGGTTAAATCGGCACTTGGCAAACTGGCAAGCTTCAGGTCTGGAGCCCCCGACAGGGAATAAGAACAAGAGTGGCGCAAATGCATGCCGCCAGACTGAACCGAGAAAAGGCAAAGAACAAACAAGGCAAGAAAGGACCAAGAACAAGAACAGCAATACAAAAAATACTGCTGAAAGGACCAAAGAACAAACTAGGCTAAAGAGGCCCGAAGGACACTTCGGGAAAAGCTGGGAGAAAGAAGAAGACCCCTAAGATTCCAGTATCCTCGGAGCTTGCAGGCTCGGACACGGTAAGGCCGGCTATTCTAAGGTGTGCACGTGTGCGTGCAAGTGTGTGCAAGTGTGTGTGGGTTGCCTCCTGCGTGTTGACGACAATGTTCCCATTGTCAATCAAATTCTGGACAGCATTCCGGAGAGTGAACCACTTGTTCGTTGAATGTCCACGAGTGCGATGGAATTGGCAGAACAAGTTAGCCTTATACCACCAAGGAAGTGGGTTCGGTGGTGGGCAAATCTCCAGTAGCCGCAGAAATGGCGCAACTTTAGGAAAGATATCGCTCAGCGATTCTCCGAGTGGGGTGAGGTTTCTTTCCTTATGGCGAGGCCGCCCTTGTCGTTGTTGCTGCCCTTGCTGAACCGACATATCACGACCTGTCGGTTCAACGGTGACATGTGGATGTGTAATGCGCACTGAACTAGATGCTGGTGAGGATGAAGACATGGGTGCAAGTGCTATGCCTTGTGCAGTAACTATAATAGTCCCACAATCGATTAAATTCTGTATGACATCTCGCAAAGTGAAACACTTATCAGTCAAATGCCCTAGGGCTCGATGATAATTGCAGTATACGCTTGCGTCGTACCACCAAGAGAGTGGAGTCAGCGAGGGACGTGGATCCGGGAGTCTCAGAAGTGACACAACCTGAGGAAAAACAGTGCTCAGCGACTCGCCTAGTGGAGTGTAGTCACTTTCAATGCGACAGCCTCGTTTCTTCTTAGGTTGTTGTCCTTGTTGAGCCAATGCGACGAGATGCACTGGCTCGACAGTGGGA
>JAMKQA010122333.1:0-15602 GCA_024699735.1 Posidonia australis | reverse complement strand
ACTATGGTGGTGGCTGCTACAAAAAAGAGAAGAAGAATCCCCTCTCTAAATCGGGCTTCAAGGGTTGGTTGTTTTTCTTCTACATACCCTAGAATGGGCGGCCATGGGTATTTATATCCATGGCCCAAATTCCACCATTGCCCTTGTGTACATCAAGTTACAAATATATATCAAAGCAAATACAAATATGATGGAAGACACATTCATTACACTTTCCAAAACCAGATCATTTTCAAAACTCATATGTCTCTTCTTCTTTTTAAAACTCATCTTTAAAACCTTACTCTTATTTTGAGAAATCCATATTCTCGACCAGGTCCAGCCTAAAACACAGTGCCTCATAGGACTCAAAACCAAAATCACAAACATAGGCTGGTAACTAGTTAAACCACAATTCTTATTTAATTCTAGGATTTTAAGGTCAATCACAAGTCCAATCCTAGCCAAACCACCCATTTCATTTTCACAAATCCATACACTTCCCTTATTCATTTCCAATTTTCATTTTGATGTTACCTTGATCAAGGGTAACCAAGCACACAAGTAGTAGGTGAGGACTCCATTTCCTTTACCTCCCTACACTACTATGGTGAAGTTCCCCATACGGGAGGACACCACCCCGACCGACTGGCCTCAATTTCTTTTCATATTTGCATGGAGATACGTCTTTATCAAACGTACCATCAGTGACCTGAACTACTAGGTTCAATAACCCAAGCTTAGCTTACACCGTCATAAACATTGGTGACTACGGTCGTGTTTGACAATTGATATTTTACAATTTGTCGACACCATCTACTTGTAGTCCTACATTGGCTACCACGGTCGTATCTAACAATTGGTTTCTTTGGAGTGTCATTCTCCTACCACCTTGTTGACACCAACCCTTGTGATTCCACAACACATTATTAGTGTTTTATTTTCAAAGCTCTTGAGTTTTTCTTTTAAATCATTTCCATTTCATTCTTTCGTTGCCAGAATCTTTTCCACGCAACACATGACCCTCTACGAGGGTCCCAATCCAAATTCATGAAAAAACCATGCTTTAAAACCATAAGATGGGTCTCATGCCCAAAAACCACTCATTAAATCATCTTTTTATTTATTTTGGGACTTCAAACCCAAAACCATTTCCAAATTCACTCATTTGGATTCCATATTCTTCCGTAACATTTACATAGGGAAAACACTATTAACACATGCTCATTATCTGTTTAAAACCTTTAGATTTCCATTTTCTATTCACATTCATATATCACAGTTAGGGCAAAATTGGTAGACCAAATTCCAGGTTCAGTATACCGAAAATCCTTGATTCAGTATACCGAATCTTTTAGGTATACCGAAACTCTCTGTTTCGGTCGATCGGGAGTTTTTGGTCTACCGAAACCATGGGCTTTGCAAAAATTTGACAAGGATTCGGTATGTCGAACCCAGTTCAGCATGCCAAATCTCCCGTGCCCTGCACATATCCCCCACTTTCGAACCAATCGTTCGTCGAAAATGGAGACCTTCGACGGACCCCTCAAACATGCATCATAAAACATGAATAAATCATGGGGTGTAGACCTTTGAGTCTACTACAAAATCCCTCAAACCATTCATGAATCCATTCATTATGCAATCCATATTGAAATCATAAAGGCATGGAGCTCGTTTTGGGTTACTGTAGCATGCATACCAAAATCTCATACAAATCCATGTGAATTCGTCCTAACTGCATGATTTCTACATATTCATGCTATCCATCACATTTTCATCCATCCTACTATTTTCCTATGATTTTACATGCATTTATTCTTGTTTTTCATGCATTTAACATATCAAGCCACAAACACATAATGGAGGAGAAAGAAGGGGTCGCGTACCTCAAGTGGCACCTCGACGTCCTCCCCGCACTTCGACGCAACCTCGGTGACTTACGGCGGTGGCACGCATGGCTCAGTTCTCCTCCTCTCCCATTGGCTCACGTATTGTTCCTCCTTTCCTTCTTTCTCTCTTGCGCTTCTTCCTTCCATTTCCTCTTTCCATTTTATCTCCTCCTCCTGCATCACGCCGGCCTTCCATCGCATCACCTCACATCGGAGGGGACGGGGAGACACGAGCTTCCCTCCTGTGGTGGCATGGGTTGGGGAAGAAGAAGAAAGAAGAAGATGGAGTCGAAGGCTCGTGAGGGAAAAGAGAGAAAAAGGAAAGGAAGAAAAGAGAAAAGGATAGACACGCAAAATGAGGCAACTGTGCATCCTCAAACCGGACTCCACATTGGTCCCACAACACAAACAGGTGCACAGAAAGCCAACCAAATCCTCATAATCACAAGAAACAATAGATTATTCATTAATAAATCATTTATACAATATTACAATTAATTACATGGTTTACAATTAAAATGGATAATCAGGCCCAAGTGTCACATCCTACCCTCTTAAAAGAATTTCGTCCTCAAAATTCAACTCTAATACAACAAGTAGGGGTACTGTCTCCGGATGTCCACCTCAGGCTCCCAGGTAGCCTCCTCTGTACCATGGTGTTGCCACTGAACTAACACCAATGGAATCACTTTATTCCTGAGTTCTTGTTCTTTTCTGTCCAATATCTAGACTACATTTTCAACCATAGACAAGTCCTCTTGCGGCTCCTCTGGTTGCACTGGTATCACCTCGGATGCATCGGTCAAACACTTCCTCAACATAGATACATGAAAGGTGCTGTGTACACTAGCCAACTCTGGAGGCAGATTTAGTCTGTATGCTACCTCACCAACTCTCTTGGTAATCTGGTACAATCCGATGTATCTTGGGTTCAACTTGCCTCTCTTTCCGAATCGCATTACTCCCTTAATTGATAACACCTTCAGGAAAATGAAGTCTCCTATTTCGAATTCCAGAGGTCTCCACATCCTATCTGCATAACTCTTCCGCCGACTCTGGGTAGACAACAACCTCTTCCTAGTCAGGTCCACCTTGCCCTCGCACTACCGTACGATCTCGAGCCCAACCAACTGTCTCTAACCCACCTCATTCGAGCAAGTGACTGTCTTGTAGGGTCTGCCCAAATCATGAGCAAGTAGTTAACCTTGAAAGACCAATTTCTTTAGGCGTATGGGGGTGCCTAACACCTTCCCCATGCCTAACAAGAATCCTTACCCTTTTTTGGCCCACAGCGGCTAAGTGTTGCATCCATTAGGCATGGAGCACACATGCATTCATTCATTTGCTTCATTATCTCGCATTCATATGTATCTTGGTTTTCCTTGTCTTTCCATTAAAAGACTAGGTGGCGACACCTTTTTCTTATCCTTCTTTGGTGTTTCTAAGTCAAGTCCCCTTCCTCGGATTCACCATCTTCGTCGTGACCATATCAGAATTCTTCGTGTGCTTCCATGCATTAAGGAATCGTGTAGGATTCCACCAGCATGATCACACAAATCTTATACATTTCTTTCCAAATCCGTTTTGGAAAAATCCTTTGAAAACTATTTCAAAAACCAATCTCGAAAACACTACCAAAAACACCCGAACAACCCATTAACTAGGGGCTACATGGCCAACCCACACTAGGGGTCTGTGCCTTCAGTGTAGTAGCTGCACTGACAAAGAACCAAGGCATATTTCACCTAAGTTCAAAAATCCCAAAAACCCTGCAAATCATACACAACACTGGAAAAACCAAAAACCAAGGAAATCCACTACAAATACATAGAAAACACAATCAAATCCATGCATCCATATAAACCATCACAAATGGGTTCTTATACAAACTCAACACACAGCGACCAATCGCTGCCAACACCAAATTCCCACTGGAATCAATGATTGAAATAGCAAAGTGAAACTTGAGGGCACACAGGATAGAACTGCACACACCAAAAGACGATGGAAAGGGTTAGTGTCCTTGAGGCGAGTCTCAACTCAAAAATACCAAGTGAAAGAAAAAAAAGAAAAGGATAACAAAAAAGTCGCCACCTAGTCTACTTAAACAGGAGATGAGGAAAATTGTATACAAATGATGAGGAAAGTATAGAAACAAAAGTGATAGACTCCAATGCCAATGGACTAAGCACAGAATGTCCTCACAAACAAAGAAAGGATAAGAACTCCTGTTATACATGGGAAAGGTATTAGGCAACCTTATAAGCTCGATATCATTGGTCTCTCTACTTAAACTGCTAATGTGTGTGGCAAAAGGAATAAGCAAGGACAATAAAGATGGATGCCAAAGGAATGCGAGGTGTCATACAAACAGAAATAAACATTTAAAAGGATGGATGTCGAATAAATGCTAGATGCCATGCCAACAGTAGATACCCCGATTTTGGAGTCACTTGGCAGTAGGCTCCTCTGGAAAGATGCTCTGGTTGCGATCACCACACCTAAACCCTAACTCCACCAAAACCCTAAACTCACAAGACCATTCAAGCCCAAACAAGCCCATTCAGGCCCACACTAGTCCACTCTGACCTAATCAAAATTAGAACCAAACAAAACACATGAAATCCACTTAAAATCCAATTAATCAAACAAAAACCCTAATTGAAGTCAAAATCCATGTAAACCATTTAAAATCCAAGGAAAACCCTAATTAAAACCCTAATTCAAGTCAAAATTAAATAAAATCCACCTAAAATCCAATGAATCAAGCAAAAACCCTAATTCAAGTCAAAATTATATAAAATCCACCTAAAATCCAATTAATCAAGAAAAAACCCTAATTCAAGTCAAAATTAAATACAATCCACCTAAGATCCAATTAATCAAACAAAAACCCTAATTCAAGTCAAAATTAAATAAAATCCACTTAAAATCCAATTAATGAAGTAAAAACCCTAATTAAAGCCAAAATTGAATAAAATCCACTTAAACCCACATAAAATCCAATTAATTAAGTGTAAACCCCAATTAAAGTCAAAATCCATTTAAATCATTTAAAACCCTAATTAATTAAACCTAAAACCCAAATTAAAATCCAAAACCCCTAAATTAAACTTACACCCTAATTAAAACACAAATAAACCTAATTAAGCCAAAAATCCTAATTAAAACATAGAAAACCCCAATTAGACTCAAAATCCTAATTAATTAAAACCAAAACCCTAATTAAAGCCTAAAATCCCTAAATTAAAATCCAAAAAAACCCTAATTAAACTAAAAACCCTAATTAAAATACAAAAACCTAATTAAATTCAAAATCCTAGTTAAAAACCTAAATCTAAAACCCAAAATCCATTAAAAACTTTAAAAACAAAACCTTAAAACTAAAACAAAAAAACCCAAAAAAACCAAGACCCTAATTTAAAACCCTATCAAAAAAATAATAAAGAAAGAAAACCCTAAAATTCCTAAAAAATCCCAAAATGAAAAAAAAAACCCAAAAATAATTAAAACCCTAATTTAAAACCAATTAATTAAACCATAAATCACAAAATCAGAAATTTAATTAAAATCATAAAACATAAATAAAATCCTAAATCTAAAACACAAAATCCATTAAAAACCTTAAAAACAAAACCCTAAAACAAAAAAATAACCACAAAAACCCTAAAAAAATCAAAAACCCATCTCCACAGGCCTAATCAGCCCAAATGCACCTTATTTTCACCTCAATCACCAACTTAAGGAAATCCAAAAATAATTCCGGCAAGCCATCACCATCAGCGGCAGCTTGAGTTTTCTGGCGAGATCTCCGACGTCAAATCCCAATCAACAACTGTTCCTCTCCAATCTCCCGTGATCTCCGGTCTTTCCTCCTCTAGCACACGCTTCATCCAACGGTGTTAGCCCCATGAGGAAGAGGATTGATGGCTCCAGAAGAAGCCCGTCAGAGTTTAAAAGGGACTCGCCACCGATCTTGGCTTCGCTCTTCTTCCAGCCTCTCCAAGTGCGATTCAGCCCCCAAAAAAGCGAACACTCAATCCACCCTAGAGACCCAACATCCTTCCACACATCCAGAGCACCTTTTTCCACCGCTTTTCGCAACCCAGAACTCTAGCAATCGTCACCGAAGTAACCAGAGGAGTGCCATCGACAAGCTTCCTGGAGAGACACCTTCCAGTCAGGTAATCCCATTCTCTTTGTTCAATTTTTTCTTTTGGCTTAAGTCCCATTAGGTCCCCTTTAGCTTAGTGAACCACCCTGGATTGTGTCGCGGTGGGGATACGCCCCCTACACACCATCATCCCCCTCTGGCGATGGGTTCCTGTCGTCGGCGAGGCCTTTGGCCTCCTGGATCGAGGTGAGGTCCCCGAGGCCACTCCTCGCTCTTCTTCCTCTTCCTCCCTGAGCCCCGTCTCTCAAGAGAAGATTCCTTTGGCCCCCTGTGCCCGAGGGCACTACCGCTGCTTGCCGACCAACGATCCTCTGTCGTAGAAGCTCCTACACTCTCCGGTCATGCCAGCTCCAAACCGTCGCTTCAAGGAGCCTTGCCGCCTCGACACGAATTCCTCCGCACCGCCATGCCGTCGCCACAGCCCTTAGAGCGCCGCCCCACCTCCGCCGTGCCTGTCGCCAATGCAGGGGATGGGAGGGACACCTTAGGCCATCCCAGTCCACGCTGATGCTTCCCAGAGCCTCGTTGTGACTCCCCAAAACTCTCCCGACCCTCGCTGCGCAGCTCCAGCCACTGCGTCACTACCTGCATCCTCACCGTCATCTTCCCTGACGCCGACAGACCACCTTGTTGGAGCGCGAGGTGGGGGGAGCACCTCAGATCGCTCCAGCCCAACACGACTCACCGGAGACTCTCGCCATGATTCCCTCCAGCCTCCTGAGCAGTCCCCAGAGCCATCTAGACACCGCGCCGCCGTTGAGCTATCGCTGGAGGTCGCGCCGGAGGATAAGCGCCGGTGGTCCTTCGGTGATCTTAGAAGGGGGATTATTTAGCCCTGGTACTTTAGTTTTATTTTATATCTCTTAGGTCCTTAGATTACTTCATTTAGGTCTTGCTTTTTTATATTTTAGTCCCTATCGTTTTAAATAATCTTTTATTTCTTTATTTACTCTTGTAAACATTACATTCGTTACCCTGTTTCCTTTTAATTTTGTTTTTAGTCCTGTTCATGCATGTTTTATCACACTTAAGCCCCTGCACCCAGGTTTTCTTCATAATTAAGTCCTGAGCTTTTCCAACAAGCCCCTAGAGTTTTTTTAAAATGAGTTCTTCTTGGAAATTTTGCATATTGACCTTGAGAAATTGCATAATTGCATTGATCAGCATAAAAGTTCAGTTTTTATCACATTAAAGTCCTGTAAATTTGCATGCAGCCCCCTAGGTTATTAACAAATAATCCCTGAGCACAGAAAATTTGCATCCAAACCTTTAGATTCATTTTAAATCCATTATTTAAGGTTTTAATTGTATTCTCACATTCTTTTGATAGTTTCCACCTATTGTATTTCATATTTTGTACTTAATCATAGATTCCATTTAAAAATAATGTTTTCACTGCGAATTAATCTTTAATTTAATATTTTAATCACATTTGCACTTATGTGTGAATTTTGCACTTTAGACCCTAAATTTTTAGGAAATTATCCAGGTGCAATTTTCATGCACTTATGCCACTAATTCATGCACCTGCATGTTAGTTTTTGCACTCAGTCTTGCATAATTCATGTCAAAGGCATCCCTTAACACTTTTTACACACTTAGGTACACATTCATGCATTTTACATAGCTTTTTGTCGCATTTGCGTATCAGTCCATCCCCTTTTAGTAAGTCTGCATCTCATGTGTTTCTTTCGTGGATTTCTCTTCACTTTGTTTTCGGAGTCCCTCATTCGACATTCGATTTGATTTTCTTTACTTCTACGTTTTGAATTTCCTCGATTTGATTTAGATTTCATCACCCAAGGGCGTACACGAACTGACCGAAAGGCCCACATTGGCCCATTTGTGGATTATTTTTCCTTTTCGATTTTCACGACTTTTTCCATGATTCTGAGGACCTAGGTTGACCCCACTTTTTATATTGTTGAAATTAGTATGGTTTTTTGAGGCATTCTTTACAAAAACATCGTCATTTTATGTGAATTTCTTCACATGTTAAAGTTTGCCCGTTTTGGTGGACTTCTTCGTAATTTTTCCATCTTGATTTCCGTAATGTTTTTTCATGATTCTGATGACCTGAGTTGTTTGTATTATTGATTTCATTGAGGCCTGTATGATTTTTCGAGCCTTTCTCGTGAAAAACCTCGTCATTTCATGTGATTTTCTTTGTTGTGTCATATTTTGTGATTCCATCATTTCATGTGGATTTCTTCGCAGTTTTCGCATACCATCTTGCACATCCATCCAGTCTTGTCTTGGCATTCATATTAGCATGTTTAGAGCACGATCTAGGCTTAGCAAGCATTCATCCAGCCTTTAGTAAGCGAATTAGAATAGAAAGACCAAGTTTCTCGGGCGTACGAGGGTGCCTAACACCTTTCCCGTGCATAATAAGAATCCTTACCCATAATCTGGTTAGCAGAGATATGGCCTTCACATTTGCATCTCATGCATTTAATCCTTTGTGGTTTTCCTCGTCTTTCCCTTAATGGACTAGGTGGCGACTCCATTTTGTTTTCGTTTCATCCTATCTTGCACCTTCGCCATCTTGGTATGGCTGTGATCTCCTCCCTCTGACGCGACTCCGCGCCAAATCCCTAGGTTGGCATGGTCACACCAACATAAGTAAAACACAAGTTGAAGGAGTAGTAAGGTTGCAGAAGACCAAAAAAAATAAGAAAAAGGGTGTGTGGTGCTCCACTACGACTACTAGACATGGGCTAGGTGATCGCGTTAGGAATCGCCATGAGCATCCAACACCAAATATCCATGCTATAAATTCACGCCCTCTAGACATACCTAGAAACTCTACTCTAGTTGTGGAAATTGTTTGTCATTGCGTACACAACACCCAATTAAAACCAGCTTAGAAAGCATCGAGAATTGTTTAAGGAAGATGAGGACTAATGCAGGAAATGCAATGTGATCGAAAACCAAATCGAATTGCAAACATTTCAACCCAAACCATGGTAGCTGAACCACCTCCCTCATTCATGGTGTGCTTGGGTCTTGCCTCCCTGTTTTGTGGATGGTCAGGCTATATAAGTCTCGTGTCATTAACCACTCCTAGCACACTCTAAGGGGGATGGGTAGGAACTGAGATTGAAAAGAAAAGGACATCAAGAACATGACAGTCGAAATCAAAACTAGAGGCCATTGAACCCATTAACGGTGGCAAGCAAAACCAACACAATTTAATAAGAAAAAGCGACAAGAACGTTAACCAGGAGAGAAGGAAGACATTGCTGTTAGAGGAAGGCTATGCTACTGATTGAGTGTGCTTACATATGCTCGGTGCACCATGCGTGTCCCTTCGGTGTGAGCAATTGTTGGTGATTGTCTTCAGTCCACAAGGACTATCAAGGTTTACATGTGGATGTGGGTAGGTGGGATGGCTCTCACTTACAGGCTATGCTTTTCTAGCTCTCACTCATGATGAACACATAGGTTGACCATTGGGTGTGTGTGCTTGAGTGCCAAAGCAAGGAACACTTGGGTGCTAATGCTGGGAATGTGAGGGTGCCAAGAGAGCTAGAACAAGAGTGGGTACTCATATGGGGATGCTAGTGCTCTATAAAGGTTGGGTATGCATGCTGCCAATTGGATGCTAACTGAATTAGTGATGGTTGGATGAGATTTTGTTTTAAAGATTGGATTAGGTTTTATGAGTTTTGAAAGGGGTATAATGGTCTAAGCACATCAAGCAACAACCTCAGATTCGTAACAACCAATGACAAGCCTTGCAATGCATGTCCAAAGATGATTAGTCAAGCTTACCCTTTTGCAGTAAAAACGGAGCTAGGGTATCACACTGGATAACCATGTGGGTAGTCCGTGTTGAATAGCCACACAGGAAATCCATGCCTTCTAGACATGCCCAAGCCACTATAGGATTACAAATCTTTTGTACTGAGCTAGACTGTTTGGTCTAGGGTTGTTTGGGTGCTAGGTGGTGTGGTATTGGGTGGAGCCTTGTTGCTGTTGGATTGGACACTTCGAGAGGAGTCTGTCACTGCATTACCATAAAATCAGGATGTTTATAGATGCCCCTCCCTGAGCGAAGTTGAGGGTAATGAGACCGATGCTTAGGATTGAAGCGACACCTTAGCTAAAATGCTCGACGGATATCGTTGTGGGCTGTGAGTCACTTATTCAAAGGATTCATCGACAATCATGACCTATCACCCTTGCGATGCTAATGCTGATGCGACACAACCTGATGTGGTGTGGTGCTAGTTGCAAAGTGATGCTAATGTGAAGCGCAAAGCAATGCCAATGTGATGCAAAGGCTAGGTGATAGTTGAGGATGCCAACTTGATAGTTTGAGATATCAGCCCAAAGGATCAAGACAATTGTCGATATTAGCTAGAACGCAGGTGTACGGGGTTTCCGTCTGCATAGGGTGGAAAATCAACAAAGAAGATGGAACTCATCCACCTTGAGTGAAGGGCAGAAAGAAGAAGTTAGACTTTGTTCACTCGGAGTGAAGGTACAAAGAGGAAGTTGGACTTCACCCACTTGGAGTGAAGTCACGAAGAAAGAGCTGACTTCGTCTGCTCGAAGTGAAGTAGCAAAAAAGGGAGGCTACACTTTGTTTGCTTAGAGCGAAGTTGCGAAAAAGGAAGTTGAACTTCATCCACCCAAAGCGAAGTCACAAAAATGAAGTTAGACTTTGTCCACCCAGAGTGTAGTCGCAAAAATAGGAAGTTGGACTTCGTCTGTCTGGAGAGAAGTCACGAAAAAGGAAATTAGAATTCGTTTGCCCGAAGTGAAGTTGCCAAAAAAAAAGTTGGTCTTCATCCACCTAGAGCAAAGTCACAAAAAGGAAGCTAGACTTCATCTGCTTAGAGTGAAGTTGCAAAAAAAAAAGTTGGACTTCATCCGTTCGAAGCGAAGATGCAAAAAAGGAAGTTCAACTTCATCCACCTAGAGCAAAACTACAGATAAAGAAGCTGGATTTTGTCTTCCTAGAGCAAAGCTGCAAAAGAAGCTGCACTTCGTCCTCTCAAACCAAAGTCACGAAAAAGGAAGTTGGACTTCATCTGGTTAGAGCGAAACCACAAAAGAAGAATCTGTACTTTGTCTATTTGGAGCAACGTCATGAAAAAGGAAGCTCGACTACGTTCACTCGGAGCAAAGTTGCAAAATAGGAAGTTGGACTTCATCCATCGAGAGCAAAGTCATGAAAAAGGAAGTTGGATTTGTCCACTTGGAGCAAAGTCACAAAACAAATGTTGGACTTTGTCATCCTAGAGTGACATCGCAAAAGGGCTTGTACTTCATCTTCCTAGAGCAAAGTTACGAGAAAGGAATTTGGACTTTGTGTACCTAGAGCAAAGTTGTGAAAAAGGAAGTTGGACTTCATTTGCCTAGAGCAAAGTCACGAGAAAGGAATTTGGACTTTGTGTACCTAGAGCAAAGTTGTGAAAAAGGAAGTTGGACTTCATTTGCCTAGAGCAAAGTCACAAAAAAGGAAGCTGAACTTCATCCATCCAGAGCAAAGTCGTGAAAAAGGAAGCTGGACTTCATCTGCCCAGAGTTGTGAAAAAAGAAGCTAAACTTTGTCCACCTAGAGTGAAGTTACTAAAAAGGAAACTGGACTTTGTTTGCCTGGAGAGAAGTCATGAAAAAGGAAGATGGACTTCGTCTACTTGGAGTGAAGTCATGAGAAAGAGAGCTGGACTTCGTTTATTAGGAGTGAAGTCAGAAAAAGGAAGTTGGACTTTGTCTGCTTAGAGTGAGGTTGCGAAAAAGGAGGCTGGATTTCATGTACCTAGAGCAAAGTCACGAGAAAGGAAGTTAGACTTCATCCACTGGGAGCGAACTAGAAGCTGAACTTCGTTCATCTGAACCAAAGTTGCACAGGGGAAGTTGAACTTTGTCCTCCAAAATGAAAAAAAGGAAGTTAAATCAAAAGTAACTTGGATGTCTTACTTGGTCAGATAAGCATGGCATCTTGCATCTTCATCTCCATGTTGGAGGAAACTAGCATGGCAATGTAGGTTAGGGCACTTTGCTAATTGTCAGGGGAATCTTGCTTTTCTATTGCATGCTAGGGACTAATTTGTAGTTTGCTATGCATTTTGCATCTTGCTGGACCATATTACAGTTTTGCTACGAGCTTGCATTTTACAAAGAGGCATTCTTGTATTTTGTAGAGGGCATATTGCAATTTTATTGCATGTTGGGGGCTGATTTGCAGTTTTGCTAGGCATCTTGCATCTTGTGTCTTGAATGCTGGACACAAGTGTAGACACCCCAATTTGGCAAACTAAGATGATAAACTCAGCTCTAGCTTGGGAAATTCCAAGAATGCTTCGCTTTAACTTGCTCAAACCCATGTACCCAAAAAATCAATTTCACTTTGAATTCAATTCACCCCAACCTATGCTTGGCCATTTCACACCAGAAAACCTTGTTTCCAAACTAGTCCTTCACCCAAATTCATGCAGCTCAAAATCTACTAAAATCAATTTCGAATTTAGTGAAACCAACTCCATTTGCAAGATCAAACTTTTCTGTTTCTAGAATGCTATTACATGCCCAAAATAGACCATTAAGTCACATTTGGTGGATCTCCCAAAACACAAACCCAAGCCTCACACAACATCTCATCCCAGCCTTCTATTTTCAAACTTAAGATTTAAGGCCTTTATTAACTCTACATTCCCATATAAAGCTCACTGTTCATGCATGCACGGAAGGCGGGGAGGGGTGCATTTTCTTCATCACCACACCCCATTCCAACACTTCTCACGGCATCCTCCTACATCACAGTAGCTCACACTCCCTTGCAACACCTCTCATGGCCTCCTCCACCAACATAGTACCTCACACCCCCTTGCAACACCTCTCATGGCCTCCTCCACCATCATAGTAGCTCACACCCCCTTGTAGCACCTCCCATGGCCTCCAACACCATCACAGTAGCCCTCACCTCTGACCACCTACCACCACAACCTCCTCTCCATCATAGTAGGCACCGTCGCTCTTGCGACTTACAAACACAACACACTCTCCTCCTCTCTTCCTCCTCTCTTCCTCCTCTCTTCCTCCTCACCACAACAACCCACCAACACAACACAACCACCATCTCCGACCAACCACCACCTTCACCTCTCGCGTCTGCCTCTCCACCACACGAATCACCTCCCAACAGCAAGCCACCTTTCAACGTCCAAGCTCCTCCAATACGACCACCATCTCTTTGGCCATTCCTCTCTTCCCCCAACACTAGCAACCTTCCAAACTACAACCCAACAACAACAACATCAAGGATCAAGTCGAAGCATCACTGGAGTAGACCCAGAGCCACAAACTGTCGAGCCTCAGAGGAAACACATGTAGGAAATATACACCTATATATATATATATAATTTTGATGATAACAAAAATATGGTTTATTGTATTTTTCTTTGTGCTTTTTTTTATGAGAAGAAGCTATGTGTTAAGAAAAGATAGGATAGCTTTAGAAATCAAAGTTCAAGGATGATGATTGCAAGGAAAAAGGGGCCTTGAAGAATTCACAAAAAGCTAAGGAAAAATTAAACCTTGAAGAATTCACAAAAAGCTAAGGAAAAATTAAGGAGCAAATCAATGACTTACAAAGAGCTGCATGAAGATTTTATAGTGTTGTATTTTGTAAAAAGTTGTAATTTTTCTATTTGGGTTGTGTGCTCCTAGGTGAATTGTAATGATCTCCCAAAACATAACTAAAACATAGGAAAACAAATAAAAACCAGGGACTTGTGAAAAAGTCCTGAAAAAATTAGAAATAAGGTTCAAGACTTAGAATTGGTATACTAAAATTTTTTGGTATATCGAAATCTATAAATTAGGAGTTATACAACAGTTCACTAAATCGACACAACAAAGATTTTTGACATACCAGACTAGAGACATGTTTCAACATACCGAACCTAGTTCGGCATACCGAACTGGTCGATCATTGTATAGAATAATATAAAATGGCAAACCGAAAAATTTTGATCTACCGTTTTACTAGCCATTTGTGAACGTTGAAGAGACATTAGACATAAACTCTAATCCTTTTTAGCCCATAAATATGGCCCCTAATCAACCCTTACATGCACTACAAGCTTATACAATATCCTGGTAAGCCCAATTCTCATACATCCCTTCTAGTCTCCCATATTTTCTAGCAAGAGAGAAGAACCCTAATTCCATATCAATTCAATTGCCACTAGGAGATCATAAAAAGGATTGCTACAATGTAAAGATCTATTAAACTTGTTGTATTGTGATCAAAGTTCTTTAGCTTTCGGAGTGTGAAGAGGAAGAAGGTTGTAAAAACATCAGAGAGGTTACTTCGAACAAGTACGTTAGTAGAATTAAGGAAACTCTCAAGGGAATCCTAAGAAGTAGACTAAGCTAGGTTTTTGGCAGAACTATTATAAATTTTTGTATGTTGTTTTCTTTATCTCTATTCTTCTTCATCTTTTATTCAAACTACCATTACTATATTTTGTCATCATTATATTAAATAAATCAATTTAACAAAAGAATCAAATAATTTTTAATCTACTTTATTCACCTTCATCTAGAGAAATCACTTGATCCAACAATTGGTATCTGAGCTTGGCTATCTAAAATTCAAGATTTAAAAATCTTTTAGATATAATATGCTTCATCTAGCAACAACATAGTTAAAGGACAAAGTATTAATAAATCACTATTTTTTAATGGTTTTAACTATAACTATTGGAAGTATAGGATGACAATTTATTTAAAATCAATTAATTATGAACTTTGGGACATAGTTTTAAATGACTTTATGTAAAATATAAAATTGTATAAGGTATGGAATGAAGACAACAAAAGAATTGCACAATTAGATGTTACCTAGCACACTTACCTAGCACACCTGCCTAGCACACCTAACCGGCACACCTAGCTAGCACACCTACCTGGCGCACCTACCTAGCGCACATAGCTGGCACGCAACCATTTCTCAGGTTGCTGGCTTTTCACCTCCCATGGCTGTTACCTCCACCAACGAATATGCCTTAGAATCTTCCCAGGCTCTTCATTTACGAGGCTCCTTGCATTCCTAGGAGTTACCTATAAAAAATCCTATATAAGGACACCCATAGGCAACCATTGGAAGGGGTTAGAAACCTTGATTTCAGCAATCCTGATCTGAGCAATCATCTTGGGCAAGCCATATCCTTTTTCCAACAGCATATTCTCGTTTTCTGGAGCATTCCCTTGCATTCCAAAGCATCCTTGGTCCTTCCAAAGCAACAAGGATCTCTCTATCTTTGATATTTCAAGAAGGAACACCTTGAGAGGTAGGTTTTCTTCCCTTTCCTTCTCCTTTAAAACTCAACCATAGCACCATGATAAAACATGCTTTAAACCTCACATAGAATCTGATTTTTGTTATTATATAAGAGATTTTTTTTATGATAGAATGTTGATTTCGTGTACAAGACACCGTGCATGCATAATCCATATGTTAATAATCAGCACCATGTAGTTCTTAAAAGTGGTTTTATTATTCTTCTCCATTCTATTGCACTAAGATCCATGATCCA
>JAMKQA010122332.1:0-15552 GCA_024699735.1 Posidonia australis | reverse complement strand
TTAAATTAGGGTTCTTATCTTATTTAATGGATTTTAATTTCTTTTCACTTGATTAGGGTTTAAAATTTTGATTAATTAGAGTTTTATTGGATTTTAAGTTGATTTAAGTGGGTTTTAAGTGGATTAGGGTTTTTGCTGGATTTTTAAGTAGATTTGATCTGATTTTATTTGATTAGGGTCTTTATTAGGGTTTTGTTGGATTTTAGGTGGATTTTAGCTGGATTAAGTGTTTTATTTGTTTTTCAGTGGATTTTAAGTTGGATTAAGTGTTTTATTGGGTCAGGTGGGCTAGTGTGGGTTTGATTGGGAGCTGTATGGGCTAGGATGTTGGTGGTCGCGACCAGATCATCAACCGGAGGAGCCTGCTGCCAAGTGACTTCAAACTCGGGGTGTCTACACTAAGCAATGCATGAATGACAAAGTGTAGGGCAAGTGACCTTGGCTTGGTAGGACCCGACGCCGTCCGTACCTTGATCGACACGCGCATGTGGTGCAAACAACCACGACGCGCACGTGAAACAGGGTCAGGCCCGCCTCCTTCATCGGCTCCTCCTAGGAAGGCAGAGCATCTCTGGACCTAGGGACTCATCCAGAAGCTTGGGAGGACCACTGTGGCACAATGCAAGTGTAGAGCAAAGGGTGAAAAGGCAAGGGTTCTCCTTCCCATCTCCGTCACCGACGTCAGTGCTAACTTCCCTCTGACGAGCCTTTACAGGAGGTTTCCGGTGTGGGAGGTCGACTTGGTCGCTCCGAGGAATGAAGAAAGAGGGAGAGCGGCCGTCGGACTTCTGCACCAAGCGCTCAAGGGCCGGGTGACCTTATGTCGGTGATCGACATCCGTCGGTGGTGAAAACGACAGGATGCACAAATGGGAATGAAACACGAGAGAAAATCACATAGGAAACGCAGTGAAAGGCTACTAAGCAATCCTAGGATGGTACCAAGGGATGAGTTATACCTGTGGATGACTAGGGAAGCGTCACCAACGTCGGTAGACGGGAAGCTCTGGCGAGGAAGTGAGACACTGACCACGGTGGCTGTGGGGTTTCGGGAATGGCTGGGGACTCTGAGGAGGGGTTCGGTTTGCTGGTCGAAGGTGGAAAAAAGTGGCTCCTCACAGTATGGGTGATGGGTTCTTCCCTTCTCCGGCAAGCTGCTCTTTGGGTATTCTTCGCTCTCCTTTTCACGAAAATGCTCGGGTATCCTCTTGTTGAGGGTGTTTGGGATGGTTTTGGTTGTGGCCTTATCGTGGTAAGTGGTGGATGGCAGGGCGTGGCTCAGGGATGTCAGGCGTGGTAGGGGAAGGCTCGCTAACGTCGTTGCAGGCCTTACGTGTCGGAGAAAGTGGCTTAGGGCGTGGAGACCGGTGACACGGCGTGGGAAGGCTGAGGGATGTCAGGCACACCGGGAGACAAGTTGACAATTCGTGCACAACGTCGCTCGTATGAGGTACATGGTCGTACAGCGAAAGCGACCGATCAGGCGGCACCAGCAGTGCTGCCCTGGCCCTAATGCGCGCTTGGGCCGCGCATCTCGTTGCACCAGAGCACACTAGCTGGATTTTAGGTGTTGGGGTTAGTTGAATGAAAGGAGTTAAGGGAAATTAGAGGGTTTTCTGGTTTGGCTTAGGTTCATGGCCTTGGTTGGGGAATTAGGGTCTACCCGGGTCAGCCATCCTGTTGTGCCCCTTACCAAATCCGTCTACCAACATTGGCCAGAAACCAGGGTGTCTACACTAATGAACATATTGTTGTAGGAATTTATCTAGCACAATCTTGAAGTCACTGAGGTTGTGTGATGTGAGTGTGATGAACCACCTCAGTGCTTCTCCTTTCATGTTTTTGAAGAAGAGATAGACTATCAATCCATTGTCATGTTGATAGGACAAGGCGTCCATGGTGTATGTAGCTAGATGGTTACGTGGATCGCTTGTCCCACTATACTTTTGCATCTTGGGCATCTTGAACCCAAGTGGCAAGATGAAGGGAGGGAACCATAACGTGTCAAAGCCGACCGGTGCCCTTGATATGACCCCTGCTTCTACCAACACATCTCTGATGCCATCCTCTTAATATCTAAATTTGGGAGGATCGACTACTTCTAGCCTTGGTACCCTTGTTGGAACTGCCGTTGTAGACTGGTACCATGTTGAGGAGGGGAGTGTTGAGCTTGGGCATAGGACGGGGTATGATGGAGTGGAGTTGTCCCTTGGTGATGATATGAATGGTAGCTTGGTGGGGATTGTATGGTTTGCTGGACAAAAGAGAATGCCCAAGTCATAGGATATGAAATAGAGGATAGGGTCGATGGGCCTTGTGTCGGGAAGTTTAATGTTGGACTCGATAGCACTGTATGTGCATTTCCCATAAGAGGTGAGGCTAGTGGGCATTGGTGATAGCTTAAGGGAGAGGATCCATGGGTATTTGGAGCTTGTAGACTTGATAGGCTATAATGGGCTATGGATTGAGCTTTGTTGATTGACCCTTCAGGTAATGTATGTGAATAGATGGTCGAAGGGGTATTTCATGATTGGGTATAACTCATCTCTCCTCCAATTTGTTCAACAGATTGGGCTATGTGTGGGGTTGACGTGTTGGATAGGATCCCATGCTGACCAGTAAAGTCGCTTGAAGAAGTTGATGCCATTGACGCATTGGAGTAGCCAATGTGAGAATAATATGCCTTTGCCATTATGGCCCGTCTTCTCCTTGTGACTCCTCTTAAGGTATTACAAGTCTAAAGGGAGAATTACATACTCTATATTACACTATTTTTGACCTATTATAGGAATCTAAGAAGGAAAACTACCACTTCTAATGAAATAGAAGGAAAAATGTTTACAACTTTGTTTAATGAAGTAACTAATGACCCAGGACTGCTGTCTCAATATTCTTGTAACCTGTTGTCACATGCACAGACAAACCACCTTGCAAATAAAACACCCAATATGTTGTCTGTCTGATGTCGCCGATTGAAAAGGCATCAAATCTTATCACCGATAAGAAAGGCCGCAGGCAGTGGTGCCGATTAAACAGCGGCTAGGTAGCCTATTTGCTCCAACAGCCAATGTCTGTCTTGGTTAAACCAAAAGACAAACAAAGTTGACTAACAGACAAGTTTCAGACAGAATGCTGGTTTTAATTATTGAAATAGTCAATTAATAGATTAATTAACCTACGTTCACTCAACCTATTTGGGCTCCTACAGTAAGGGATAGGCTTTCTTCTAGGATTCTAGGGTTATACTCAATAGGATTTTGACTTCTGCAGTACCACCCTTAGACCTTTAGGAGGTCTGTGAAGGGGGCCTAGGCTGTGGGTTTGTCTCTCTATAGAGGGGGCCACAACCTAGGATTTTGTCCTTAGGGTCGTCTTTTAATAAATCACAAAATAGTAAATAAACACAAAATAATAAAGATTTAAGTATCTACTAAGGTTTACTATTGACTTAGGAAGAAGAAAGGAGTTAACAATACCACCTTAGGACACCTTAAGTTCTTAGTCTAGTAATCACAACCAAACAGTGTATGGGAGAGTGCATGTGCTAGCTCGGTTCACCTGATCTGATTATTCTTAACTAGAAAGACATTTTCTTAAAGAACTTTTAACTTTATTGTAAAACAAATAGTTTCCACCCTATTGGTGGACATAAAACAATCCTAGAAATCAATAAAAATCTTAAAAAATAGGTGGACAGGATATTATTTGATTTATTTCGCTATTGTAGCTGAGAAAATCAACACAAATAGGGAAAAAGTGAAAAGCTGTGGGAAAAAGCGAAAAGCTGTAGGAAAAACAATATGCAATTTCCATCACCAATTTTGTAGGCATCGATTTTGTCACCAATTGAACTGACACCGAGACTCGGTGCCATATTGATACACGATGGAATACACAAGACAACTATTTACTAAGGAAAAACTAGAAAATAGGTTTGGTTGTCGCAAAATCCTAAATGCACAACTTCCCAAACCTAAAACAACACCTAGATCTAGAAATAAATAAAAATAAATGAAAAGGAATGGGGTAACTTACATTGCATGGGGGTTAGCTTAAACATGTCTCACTGCGATCACCAATTTTTCTGTGGATGTGAATTTTGGGGTTGATGTGAAGGTCGTCGTTGCTCCACGTACTTCGATGACCTTTGTGATTGCCACTTGTCGATTCGTCTTTGTCGGCTGACAAGATGCCTTGCAGGAGATGTGGTGGTGTTGTGATTATGTGGATTCTCGATTCACTAGATCGATGGCAGGATGTTGTCCAATGGCTTCGTCGTACTTATGTAGTATCCTTTCTTTTGAAAACAAATAGAAAACAAAACAAAAGAGAATATATAGATTAGTCTAAGTGCAGTATATGAAATCAAATAGAAATAGTAAATAACAAAAGCAAATGAATCTAATACTAACTAGGGGATTGTCCCCGCATGCATATGCCATAGACTATACTATGTCATGCAATGGATTATGTTAATAAAAAAGAAATGCATAGATTAAAAGAATACTCCCTTCACCCTCGTACATTGTTGAGTGGATGAAGAAGTGGAGGCCTGACGGAGCTCCAAAATGTACTTTGGCTATATTGGATAGGATGATCTCTAGGAACTAGGATGTCACAGGAGACTTGGGTAGAGTATGGTTAAGGATCAAGGATCTCTCTCCTCTCTCAGAGTTTCAAACTGGCACGTAGGGTTTTGAAAGTGCCTCTCCAAAGTTTTAAAAGTGTCTCCCCTCTTACTCTTGACCTAGAGGATCTATTTATAGAGTTTCGAGGATCTAGATCTCTTCAATAACAAGTGGGAGATCAATGGTCAGGATTAAACTTGTTAAAATTGTAGAAAATCCTTTATTAGATCTCGTCACCCATTTAGCAAGTGACAAGATCATTCAGTCGCCCCTTATACAGGCGATGAGGTTGAAGATCTCGGATTTAATGCATGCGGTGAATCAACTAGCATGAAGTCTACCACGTCAGCTAGTCGTCGGTCAATATGGCATCGAGAAACTAAAAAGGAATAATTCTAAAAATCAAGATTCCAAAATATCCTCATGCAAATCTATCAACAGATAACGAATAAATCGATGATTTAAAATTGTATTCGTAATAGAAAGATTTCAAATAAATTCCAAAATCAAATTTAAAAATTCAAATCTCCAATAATTATGAAAATATCTATCAAGATCAAGAATAAATCAGTTTTAACATAAATTGGCAATCATGTAGATATTTTTGATTTTATTTTTATTTTTTTAGCATTATCTTGAATTAAATATAAGCTATAACATTAAAATGTGATAACTTATCATAAAAACTCACATTTGGCAACATAAAGATAGGTAATCTTAATTATTAAGTCATATGAATTTCAATATTTTTCGAGAATTATTTGACATTTATAATGATTTATATGATATGCATTCATATTTAAATGTTGGGAAATTATAGAAATCACAATAATTATGAGAAAAATCGTGATAATATTTATAAATGTCTCATATGTCATATTAATGTCTGGGATGACAAATTATCTGAAAGGAGAACTGCAGGATGTTAGTCGCCTTCCTTCATGGTGGCATGGCATCTTGTCGTCCGATAAAGAGGCGACGATTGATGTCTCCTATCAGATAAACGTCACCTTGGGCTTTTTATGTTTCACCCCCTATCTTTTATCTTAGTCCTCAGAGATCTATTAAAACCCAAATATACTTCAAAAATTCTATAAAATTTAAAAAACATCTTTTTTAAGATCGAATTTACTCAAATCTTCCACTAATCTGAGAAAGGCCGGAGTGTCAACTCTGCTACAGTTGATAACTCACACCAATAGGTGTTCATGGGAGGCTCGAACCTTCTACTAGTTTGAGCACGTTAGCTCTGCCACAGCTAATAACCTTGATTCAAATAAAATCAAAATGTTTTCAAAGAAGTAATGAAAAATCTAGAAAACATGTTATAAATCCTTAGCCATGGATCTGGGGTGTCTCAAAGGTTTCTATCCTAAATAGACTCTTGGAAATGTGAAAATGGGATATCTATAGCCACAAGAATGGAAAATAAATGGCCAAGCACAACAACACAACATCCACATATCAGACAGTTGTCGGATCACAAAAGAGATTACAATAATTACATAGAATGTTATACAACACCACTACTCATCCTTACCCTCTACCACATCTCCCAAAGGTCCTATGTCAGGAGATGAAATAGGGAACACTCATCAATTCATTGGCTACTATGGTGCACTTCCTGCCTTCTTGGGAGGGTTTGGGAAAAACCTCTGGATGTGCCCTGGCTTCCCACAATTGTAGCACACTCCCGAATCCGAAGCCTGAGGACAATTACTAACAAGATGGCCCACTTGACCACACTGGAAACACTGATTTCCACCGAGAGCACTAAAACCTGTCTAATTAAAGCCAACACTACTGTGATCAACGAAATTGTGATGGCTTGCAGAAAAGCCACTAGACTTCCCTTTCATCTTCTTCCCTAGGCTACCTGAATTGCTTGGACTTAGCATGTCGGAGAAAGAGAGTTGGGAAGTGAAGGAAGACTTACTCTTCCCTCAGAAACAGCCCTCCTTGTACTTCTTGTATTCCTTCTTGAAGCAGGTGGCCATTCTAACCATATCCACCATCATTTAGCATCGGCAACTCATCACCTTCAACCTCAATCCTAGATTCAAGCCGTCCAAGAATCTCTACACTTGCTCTTGCTCTGAGGGATAGGCAAGAGAGATACACTCTAGATGGGCAAAAGTAGCTTCATACTACAGCACAGACATGCTACTCTGCTCCATATTCGAGAAATCTCGGTTAAACTGCTCCTTCACATAGTAAGGTAAAGACTTCTCATGGAAGGCTTCCTCGAAATCCTTCCACTTGATACTGACAGTATTTGAGTTTGGGAACTTCAACTGCTTCACTAACTTCCACCACTTATTTGCCTCATCTTCCAGTAGATAAGTGGCCAACCAGCCACACCCAATACTCCTCAGGATACACCATGCTATCCAACATCTTCACCACCTTCTCTAGCCAGGCCTCCCTCTCCTTAGCACCACCCTTGCCACAAAACGTTGGCAGACAGAGTTTACTCAACTACTGTAGCCACGGATCTCCTAATGAATCACTAAAACTACTCTTGCCAAGGACATGGGAAATTTTGTACACTAAGCTCCGCAATTCGGCGCGCATAGCCTTCCATCCACCACCTTCACGAGGCTCGGATTTCTCGACAAGGGCCTTACCCTTACGGCTACAACTAGACATCCTGTAAAAGGAGAGGAGCAAGATGCCTGCACCACAGTCAGAGACAACAACCAGAAAACATGGAGGAAACCAATAGGTACATACATAACCATGCATGTAGATCTATGGAGTCTCTAGACTTGACACTTTAGGCTAGTGCAATCTAGTGAACCTAGTACTCTGATATCAGATCTATAATGACACGCATCACTATTAACACAAACACATTAGCTTAAATAATTTCAACATAATTAAGGAACTAAATTATAGGAAATTAAAGGCTAATTTAATGCATCTAAACTACTAAGAACCTGTGTGCACTGGACTCATCAAGAGCTACTTGCCTGCAAGTACAACCTAAAAACTACACAAAAAACACGCATGAGTCACTAGAAAGTCACTCAGTATACATCCCACGAATACCTAGAAAACAAAACAAGGTGTTTCTCTTTAAATCATTTTCACTAAATCCACCAAGCCTTGTAAATCGGGTCCAACTGGCCATAGCTACAAAAGTATGGGCCATATCAACCAAAATCTCAAACATAGGCCACATTGGCCAAACCCACAAGCACATTGAGTCATGATGCCTGACGCCAAGTAACTAACTCTAACCATAAGCAATAATCGAAGTGCGCTGCACTGTCATGGACTTGTCACCCTGTGCTAGAGCAAATTAGTCCCATAGTTCTACCACCTGGAGAACCCTCACATCACCAACTCCTTCTGGGAAGGCTGTCCTGTCACTCAGGACGCTATTAGCCACAGGACATGTACACTACCCATCCTGGACACTACAGGGTACGTCCTCTCGACGTCCACTACACAGTACCTAGTCTGTTGGAGCGTCACACCTTGTCACTCGCAGTACCTTCAGTCTCAGTACTTGGAAACAACTAGAGTATCATACCTCTAGGTCCAGTCGACACCTCAAACCCATGGACCTCAACCTCGGCCTTGCGAACTATAGTCAAGGAGTTTCATACCTCCAAGATCAGACGAATACTTGCTTACAGTCTCATGGTCCTTAGCCTCAACCTGGGTGACATGCTTGACCATCTAGGAATGTCGTCACATTCCCTGGTCCAAGTAACATGGCTCACATTATCTTGGCCTACACACAGAAAGCATGGAAAACTCTTTTCCAAACTGGACTATATCTTTTGAAATCCTTTTTCAAAACCATTTTATATCTTCCAAAAATCCACAAAACCCACATACCGGGTGTCCACATAAGACCACCACTGATGGCCCACAATTCGCCTCAATATAGGTAATACAAACTAATCTGGCAAGACCAACAAAATCACCTTCAAAGCAGTAGTTGAGCCTAATTCAGTGTACTAAATTGGATTGGTCGACTGAATTGGACTCAAGACACCAGAAATGGTTAGACCAAAATCCAAAACAGTCGTTAGAAGATCCTTGTGTAACACCTGTAAAATTTATTTTGTAATTATTTACATTTTATGAATTTTATTCTTAAACGGGTGTTACTATTCCGAGGCCTATTGTGTGAATTTGTGCTTTTAGACTTGGGCTGGCTTCTGTGGTGTGTCCCTTTGTGTGGCTGGTACTGTGCATTGTGGCACTGTACTTGTGGGCCCAGGTGTTGGTCCGTGTGAGGCCTGTGTTGTGGGCCGACTAGTGGTTGAGTGGTTGGTACACGGAGCCGTTGGCTCGTGCCTTGGAGCTGGCTATTGGG
This sequence comes from Posidonia australis, assembly GCA_024699735.1. Taxonomy (NCBI): domain Eukaryota; kingdom Viridiplantae; phylum Streptophyta; class Magnoliopsida; order Alismatales; family Posidoniaceae; genus Posidonia; species Posidonia australis. Next base: position 6,592 of record JAMKQA010122332.1, on the reverse strand, counting down.
CTATGTGCGGTGAGGCTGGAGGGTGGTCGGAGACTGGCTGGTGTGCGTGTGCCGGAGGTTGGTGGGCAAGTGCACAGCGACCTCCTCCCCCGCGTATATAACGCGTGCTTTGGGAGAGTCCTCTCCGACGCACCGGAGCCCCAGCCTTCTCCCTTCTCTCTTTCCCTTTCCTCCTCTCTTTTCCCCCTCCACTCCTTCTCCATCTTCTTCTTCACTCCTCCTTCCCATTTGCTGGCGGGTGCGGGTGACAGAGAGAGGGCCTGAGAGTAGGAGACTGGAGGCGATGGCTTGCAGAGGCTGGTGGCAGCTTGGGAAGCTCCGGAGCGACGTCTTAGAGGTCGTGGTCGTGCAGGGTCGCTGGAGTTGGCTGGAGTTGGCTAAAGGACCGTTAGAGCTCATTTCAGGTACATATCCCCATTTTAATGTGTAGAAATCATGTAAAATGGTAGAAATGCCTACGATGCATGTAATATAGGCTAAGTTTAATGTTTTAGAATTTTTGGGAATTTATTGTGGCATTTATGGATATTTGTGGTGGTTGGTGTGATTTGTGTCATTTTGACTCTTTTGTCTTTCTGATTTTGTATCTTGATGCACAGTGAATGGATTTCAGTTTTGTTTGTTGGGTTTTGGGGTAGACTCGAGGGTCTACCATATATGTTTTATTCGAGTTTTTTGGTGGTTATTTGGGGGGTCCGAACAGAGCTCCCACCCCAGGCGATTTATAGGTGCCCTGCTGCAGGCCGTCTGAATTCTGACAGAAAATTGAGGGTGTGGGTCGATTGTGTGGGCCCCATACGTGGGTTCGGCAGTGGTTTTGGCCATTTGTCTAGGCTTTGTTGGCGTTCAGACGAAAGTGCCAGGGGCGTTGACCAAGCGTGCGCTCCACATGTGCGGGTCTACCAGGCATTTTCTTATGGTTTTCCTAGAGGTATGAGACTTCTTGACTGTCATCTCAAGGCTAGGGATGTGGTCCACAGGTTGAGGTGTCTTATGGCATGACAGAGAGGTATGATACTCCTACTGTAGTTGTGAGCACTGAGACTTGGGTGTCGTCGGGTGTGGAGGTATGACACTCTCTCTTGAGCATCGTGTGAAGAGGACGCCGTAAGGAGGCAGACCCTATGGTGGCCTGTGCGGGTGGACACGTGTCCCGTAGCTGGTAGCGTCCTGAGAGACAGGACAGCCTTCCCAGAGAGGGGTTGGGTTTTGAGGGTTCTCTAGAGAGGGAGAATCGTGGGATGGTGAACGCTCCTGCACAAGGTGGCCGTCACTGTGGCAGTGAAGAACGCTCCTGCACAAGGTGGCCGTCACTGTGGCAGTGAAGAACGCTGTAGTTGCTCATCGGTGGACTGCTTGTGGCCAGAGTTAGGTTGCCTGACACCTGGCTTCCTGACTCACTGTGTGTGGTTTTGGGCATTGAGGGTCTTTGCTTGTGGTTTTGGACTAGTAGATCTTCGATTGTGGTTTTGGCCGGTGTGGGCCTGGTTTGTGAGGTTTTTGAGAATTGGTTTGCGAAATGAATTTAAAAGAAAAATTAATCATAGTTTTATTTTCCGTGGTTTTCCTTGGGATGCGTACTGGGTGACTTCTGTCATTCATGCATTTTCCTTGTGATTTTGGGTTGCAGGTGCAGGCATGCATGAAATTTAGTGTAGTGCATATAGTCTGGAGTCTCCTAGCCGCACATGCAGATTTCTAGTAGTTAGATATTTTCTGTTTGGTTTTAATTTTCTCATAATTTAATTTGTTTTAAATTATTGTGGAAAATGAGAGGCGTGACACTTTAGTTCGGTAGATCGAAATTAAATGGTCGACTGAATTGGGTTAGCTGTCAACACCGAAGAGCTCAGAACAGCAGACCAAACGAATTTGATGGATCGAAACAGGGACCAAGGGGACAATTCTGAAGCAAAAATAACATATCAAATTATGCAAATTCTGTAAAAATGACCCGAGCTCACATTCGACTCCCTACCCAACTTGGGACCAAGGACGGACCTACTAGGAAAAATCCACAAATCACAAATAAAATCTGAGATGTAGATGCATGAGTTTATTCCAAATTCATACAAACAAAACCACAATCCATATATCATAGTCCAAGATATAAAATCACAAAGCAAGAGGGGTCAAAAACGACCCAAATACACCAACTACCATCAATGGCCATAAATGCCTTATAAACCACTATAAATTCACAATAAATTCAATAAACATAAATTTTCCTAGATTCCATGCATTTCTAAGTATTTACTACATTTTTCATGTATTTTATAAGAGAATGTGAGATATGTACCTCACGATGACCGTCGACACGTCCCTACCCCACCAATACATTTTTCATGCATCCACTTGCAAATTTGGCCCAACAACCAACTTCAAGGCCAACAGCATCACACACCAACAAGTCCACGCATATAGGAGTACGAACACAGTACCTTTACTAAAAGACAAGGCATAGAATAGACCAAATACAAGAATCCAAACACAAAATTATAAAATTACAAAAATAATCTCACATCAGTAATGAACTATATATTATAAAATTCATTAAAAAATATATTTATAATTAAACAAATTTTTCGATGTTACAGAGAACCATATGCGGTTGCCCTGTTGTGCTACTTTTCTCCAACATTCTACAAACGAACGAAACTATTCTTTCATCGTCCCTTGACAAAGTGTACCCTTCGACCCAAACATGTATTAATTTATTCTAGCCCTTAAACCCCAACGAGGATGAAGTGGAGGAAGCTTAGAGCGTGTAAGAAAATAATTCCTCGCTACAATCAATTGACATTGTAAAGAAGAAAATTCAAATTATAGAGGACCTTGGAATTTTCTACGGGGAATTACAATTTCTTTCCATGTTATTGTTGTGCCCTACGAAAACCTTTCTTAGAAACTTCATGATTTCATATAAATCTGAAGATCTTCACATAAATACCATACATATAGTTAGTTTTCCAAAGTACAAGGGCAAATATTTATACTTGTAGTAGATATAATTGGGAAAAGACTTTCTTTGCTTAAAGCTTAAAACGAGATTTTCCAGGGTCCTAGGCTAATAATGTATCAAGGTTTCATTCAGAAGAAACAAAGCTGCAATGAAAATGACGAATGCATAGCCCAATGCCTGTTTTTATTTCATTCACATCTTCCCAATGAAATCATACACAACGTGCAAATGGTGGCAAGAAGCAAATGCTACAGGTCACGCTACACATTACATTCCAGGAAAGAGCAGGAAAATGACAATAAAGAAAAACCACAAACGAAAAAATAAGGCCTCGAGAGCAAGATCTACTTGTGCACAACATGAACAGGTTCAAAACCCGTCTCAACGGAAGCCTTCACTGCATCAAGTACCAGCTGAGTTTTTCTACTGATAGTGGGCCATATCTTGTTGGGCATTGCAGCAGTATCCCTGATGTTTGCAACCAACCGAGAGAATTCTGCAACCATGCAGGCCTCCTGAGGGAGATCTGTATTGACAACATGCTTGCTGGGGACCGATTCCCAACTTGTCACTAGCTCTGTAAATCTCAAGTCAGTCCCAAAGGAGAAAGAAGCAGAATTCTCCTCAAAAGGAACAATGAAATCACTTAGGTGCAGAGTTCCTCTTGTTCCTATGACAGACAACTCCATTGTTAGGTGAGTGACGAATGAGCAATGGAAAGTTGCCACTCTTCCATCTTCCCATATTAGAGAGGAGCCACATGACAAGATGACCCCTGCATCATTAATAACAGGTTTTGGGTGTGCAACCACTGTTTTGGGCAATTCATAATCAGCAGCCCACAAGATGGACCTAATGCAGTACCAGCCAGCATCACCTAGAGCTCCAAGTGAGTCGAGATCTGGCTTCACACGAATGTCGTTGTTGAGAAAATCAGAATCTCCAGCAAATGAAAAGGTGCTGTGTACCTGCAAAACCATATAATTGAAAATGGAAGTAGTACATTTTGGATATGCCCACAAAAATATGTATGCTGAAGCTCAGAAATCAGCATCAGATTGTGGATAGCTTTGGTGTTGTCATATTCAAAATAGACGGAAGTAGGCCGAAATATAAGGTTGAGATTGATTAGGAGCCAATAAACTAATCTAACAGTGCATTAAAACGAGATACAACAGTTTGCCTCCCCAACTGCAACCAAAATAGAAAGTATCCAAGAAAAATGCAGGTCCAATGAATTATGAGCCCTTGTATCACTAAAACGTTAGATTGGAGTAATGCACAGCACAAAAACAAGGGGGATTGAATAAAAGTGCCACAGAAAAAACATTGTAACTCACAAAAGCTTGTAGTTCTATTGTCAAAACATGAATACCATGAGGAACATCCAAGAATCCGATGGACTAAAAGCTTGTACTTCTATTGTCAAATGACAGAGCAACATAGAGCAAAAGTCACCTTTATTCCAAAGAAATAATGCAAGGCACCGAGTTCAATCATAACAATTTGCTTATCATTTCGTTAACTTAATATGTGTAGCATCATCCCCTACTTCATTATATTGTTAGACTAGCACAATGGCACTCCCATTTTGGAAGAACAAACAAGTATGGTGAGACCATAAAGGATTTATCATAGGTACATAGCAAGAACACCGAACTAGAAATATTAAAAGTAGGCAGGAAACTTTGAAATCTTTAAGCAACTTGGGCTTAATTTTGGTTGATTTTGAAGTGAATTTTATCACTACAAATGGGAAGATTTACGTAATTTAGGTATGGAACTTGGACAAGCTTTCAGTGTAATTCCCAATACTTTATAAACTTTGAAATATTTAAGCCACTTGGACTTAATTTTGATTGAGTTTGAAGTGAATTTTATCTCTAGAAACTTTAAGTAATTTAGGTTTGTATTTTAGATGGTCTTGAAGTGTAATTTCCAACACTTTATAAACCTTGAAATAGAATTACAATTTTGCTAAAGAAATCTACAAGTTAAATCATAGGCGATATTGAAAGATATGCTTCTCTTTTTATGCAAATAGTTCATATTGATGCCTATCTTATAAAAAAAATCTCTGTTGATGCTTGTTCTACGAGCATTTCTTGACTTATAACTTGTTTATTTTATTTCTAGGAACAGAAACTTAAAAAATAAGAGGATCCTCTGACTTCAAGACAGTTTATCAACTCACAACAAAAAAAAAACGCCTTTGCCCCCAACCTATAGTTCTAGTAATCCAAACAGCTTGACAAATAAACATACAGCTTCAAGTGAAAGGATAGTAAGGATTGTAGAAATAGATTACTATCTTGAGTTTTCCAAAAGGGAGGTATTGGACAAGATCACCTTCATCTTGGCCATCATCAGGTTATACATCAATTTAGCCCCATCCATGAACTGAACCCTATCCTCACATACCTCAAGAATTGTATCAAAATCACCGACACACAGAGCCACTGGTCTCTCCAGTGGCAGGTGCTTCTTCTTCTTGGCTGCAGTCACAGCCCACTTCACATGGAAGCTGTGGAAAAATGGACATTGGTGGTCTGGAAGGCGATTTTCAGCCTTGAAGGGCTGGGCTTTCCAGATTGAGTGGCTGCTTATGGCAAGTAGGGTGGCATTGGAGGCGAGATAGAAGGCAAAAGAGAGCTTCAGAGCTATCTCCGCAAAGCTGGCGATGCCAAACTGTGCGAGGGTCTTCGCCATTGGTCTCTCTCTTATTCTTGAGTACCAAGGGATTGGAATTGCATTGAAAACTTCATTGAGGCACCGAATCTGGAAATACTTTATTAATGTCTAGGATTAGTCAATTAGAGAACAAGCTATGACTGATCATGAAAGAAAATGTTTTCTAAGGTAGTTGCGAACAAGGACATGCATACGTGGGAGGTCTTGTAGGTATAAGTCCTTCCTAGAAGAATATTTTGGTAGAGAGAAAGGGATTAGGTACATTGCTAGAGTTGTACACCTTGATGAACTTAAAAAATGTCACTTATCATCTAGGGTGGAGGAGCAAATCTGTTCATGTGGTGCAAGGTTTCCTTCCATACGGAGTTGTACACCTTGATCAACAAAAAGAAAATGTCAATTGCCAACCATTAAATAATAAGTGGTATCAGGACTTTCTTGACCTGATTTGGAAACACCAATGATAAAATGTGATGACAAGGTAGAAGTTTCTTTAACAATGAAATTGAAAATGAAAGAGCAAGGAAAAGTGCAAATAGACAGGAAATTGGTAACTGGACTCATCAAAAGGAAAAAGTGTTCAAAATGTACCATCTATGCAATTTCAAGCAATCAATTCTTCATTAGATTGTAATAGATTCTCATGTTACACCAACTCTATAATCATGTAACAAAATTCTGTTCAAGACCCACTAGAATGCTCTAGACTGCAATGAGTATTCCGCTGTCCAGTAGTAAGGTTCAATAGTTAAGGTGGAACCTTGCAAATAACATGGCTACACCAGTCCATAATTGAGTTTGGGAGGCTATTGTGTATAAGTTTCAATCACTTAAAGGCCAGTATGGCTCAACGAACAAAAATAAAAAGGAAATATGGCAATTGTGGACTGGTGTTACTTTTTCAGCCAGTGAAACAATATTGAGTTTTTGCTCTATAAA
>JAMKQA010122331.1:0-16179 GCA_024699735.1 Posidonia australis | reverse complement strand
GGATTTGTGTGTGGACTAGTTCCTAGCCCAGATTTGTGATAAGTTGTGCTAATGGTTTTAAATGATGTTTTGGGCTAGGAAACTAGATGAAATGATTTCTTTCTCCAGTGTTGAGAATAAAGGTTTATGAACGAGCATGAGATTTTGAAAGAAAAGAAAAGAAAGTTTGAAATGCCATTGTTTTCCAAGTTTTTTCTAATTTAATATGTGGTTTTGGACATGGTAGTTTTCTGGCAATGTTTTTCATGGGTTTTAGCGCTGTTTTTGGGGCGCGTATTGGGTGACATTCCTGTCACTCACGTGTGTTTTCCTTGTCCCCTTTATTTCAGGTGCTCAAGTGTTGGAGCAGTCTAGTCTGGTGCATCGTTTCGAGCCACGTTTGCCGCACACAGTTCTAGGTGATTAGCTTTATTTATTTAATCCTGTTATTTAGATTCTTTTAGCTACTCTTGGGTAGTTCTTGTACTGTTGTGTAGCACTGAGGTGTTACACCATCACTCGTTGCCCAGGGTTCAAGCCGTCCAGAAACCTCTATGCCTGCTCCTCCTCAAACTCATAGGCAGGAGCAAAGCATTTTAGTTGGGCGAACTCAATCTCATACTCGAGCACCGACATCATGCCCTGCACCAGACTCCAGAAATCTCGGCGAAGCTGCTCCTTCACATGAGCAAGAAAATACTTGTCATAGAAGGCCACCTTGAAATCATTCCACTGGATGCTAACAGTGACTGAGTCCGGGAACTTCAACCGCCTCACAAACTTCCACCACCTATCTACCTCACCATCCAGCAGGTAGGTCGCCAGCCGCACCCAATGCTCCTCTAGCCACGCCATGCTGTCCAGCATCTTCACCACCTTCTCCAACTAGGCCTTGCTCTCCTCAACACTGACCTTGCCCTTGAACGACGGCGGACGAAGCTTCGTGAACTAGTTTAACCATGGGTCACCCGGCGGTTCACTGGCACTACTCTTGTTGAACGTGTGAGAGACTCCGTGTGCCAAGCTCCTCAGTTCCATGCGAACTACCCTCCATCCGCCTACGTCATCTCGGGACTCGGTATCCTCAACAGGGTCCTTGCCTTTATGACCACGAGGAGGCATCTTGCCGAAGAAAGGCAAAGTACCTGCACCACAGACAAAGCAACAACCAGAAAACCATCGCGAAAATCAAGTGCAGACCTTACATACATGCAAAACCTATGGAGTCTTTAGGATGGAAAACCTAGGTGTAGTGCAACCTAATGAACCTGGAGCTCTGATACCAAAAACTGTCACGCCCCACATTTTCCAAAATAATTTAAAACAAATTAAATTACGAGAAAATTATAGCTAAATAGTAAATATCTAACTACCAGGAACCGGTGTGTGCAGCTAGGAGATTCCAGACTATATACATTACGCTAAACGTCTGCATGCCTACACCTGCAAGCCAAAACACGAGGAAAAACGTATGAGTGACAGAAGTCACTCAGTACGCATCCTAAGGAAAATCATGAAAACAAAACCATAATCAATTTTCCCTTTTTAAATTCATTTCGCAAACCATTTTCTCAAAACCACATAAATCAAGCCCACACCGGCCAAAATCACAACCATAGCTCTACTAGCCCAAAGCCACAAGCAAAGGCCCTCAATGGCTAAAACAACACACAGTGAGTCAAGATGCTCGGTGCTAGGCAATCTAACTCTGGCCACACGCAGTCCACCATGGAGTGACCACGGCATTCTGCACTGTCATGGTGTGCCACCCTGTGCAGGAGTCAACCACAGTCCCGCGATTCTCCTACCTGGAGAACCCTCACAAAGCCAACCCCTCCTTGGGAAGGTTGTTCTGTCTCTCAGGATGCTACCAGCTATGGGGCACGTGTCCCACCTGCACTAGCCACCACAGGGTCCGCCTCCTCACAGTGTCCTCCACACATGATGCTCAGGAAGGAGTGTCATACCTCCACACCCAACGACACCCGAGCCTCAGTGCTCACAGCGACAGCAAGAGTATCATACCTCCCCATCATGCCACAAGATACCTCAACCCGCTAACCACAACCCTAGCCATGAGACGACAGTCAAGGAGTCTCATACCTCTAAGACCCGACGCCCCTCAGCCTCAGGTATCTCAACCCTCGACCTCAACCAGGGAGTTGTGCCCGACCACCTGAGAATGTCGTCACAATCCCTGGTCCCGACGACACGGTCTCACACTGTCTCAGCCTGTACATAGAAAACCAGGAAAACATTTTCCCAAAACAGGACAACTATTTCCTTGAAATCCATTTCCAAAACAATTTTCATATCTTTGAAAATTCTTCCAAAACCTCAGCAAAGCAACACGTCAGGTGTCCCAGGAGACCACCACTGACGGCCCATAGTCCCTCTCAACGGGACAAAACACAACAATCCAGAAAGCCCTCAGAAAACACACTTTATAAGCATATTTGGGCCCAGAATCGGCATGCCAAAAAACAGGTCTGGTATGCCGAAAATCCCTTGTTCGGTAGATCGGTCGACCGAGTCAGGTCAACGATCAACGCTCAGGCCAAATTCGGTATACCGAAACTAGTTTGGTCGACCAAAATCTCCTGATTCAGGCGACCGTCCAAAATCGGACCACCGAATTTTGACTAGAGGACCTAATCTGATAGAAGAACGACATACCGAAATGATTCGGTATGTCGAATTCTGTGAAAACTGAAAACAGCCTAAACCCTACCATTCGAAATCGCCCCAACTAGGACCTCCGATCGGACCCTCTAAGCAAGCACCAAAAATCTTGCATAAAACATAAGATGTAGATGCTCGAGTCTACTCCAAATCCCAATAAACAAAAGTAAAATCTAATCACCATGCATCAAGATATAAAATCGGAATGATAGAAGGGTCGAGAGGACCCAAAACACACCAACCACCATAAATGCCAATAAATTCTCATAAAATCGCAATAAATTCTAGGAATGTAAATTTACCTATATTCAATGCAATCCTAGCATTTTCTACCAATTCCATGCTCTCTATTACATGAGGCGGAGATACGTACCTGAAAACACCTCCAACAATCTCCGGTCGACTCCGGCGAATTCCAGCGCAACCATGGCCATGGGAGCACTCCACGCAAGCTCCACGCACCACCCTGAGCAGCCACAGCCCTCCATTTCCCTCTCTCTCTCTCGACACGTAACAAGGGGAGGAAACAGGGGAGACGAGTGGAAGGAGAAGGGGGAAAGGAGAAGAAGGAGTGGGGAGGAAGGGAAAGAAGGGTGGGGTGGGAGAAGTGCGCACCAGGGAGGAGAAGGAAAGAAGAAGAAGGCGGCGACGAACGGTGGAGGAGTGCAGTGCAGCTTACAAAGCCTGCACTTGTAGTAGCTAGGAACGTGCTCACCTGCACGTTTCAGCCACTGGCACACTGCACAAGCAACCAACCACTCCGTCCAACCCCCAACCACAACCAACGGCCCACGAACGTGGGCCCCTCGCAGACCCCACACTTAGGCCCCACGCGCATAGTGCCACAATGCATAGTGCCAAACCATGCACAAGGACACGCAAACAGAAGCCGGTCCATGAGGCCCAAGCCCAAAAATACAAAACCACACAGCGGGCCTCAGAACAGTAACACCCGTCCAGTATTAAAATTCATAAAATTTAAATAATTACAAAATGAATTTTACGGGTGTTACACCCTTTTACATACTCAAGTATCTGGAAAGCAACAGCAGGTAGATCCTTTAGGGCTTAGCCATAAACTAGCTACAAACACCTACTACATAAGCAATGTCAAGACGGGTCACTATAAGATAAATCAACTTGCCAATCAAACTTCTATACATGGATACTTCTTCTAATAAAGGAGAATATTTAGTCCAAAGATCAAGTCTTGTTTGCATAGATATAATGGTTGGTTTGTTCCTAAGCAATCCAGTCTCCTCTAAAGGATCCATTACATACTTCCTTTGGCACAAGAAAACACCTTGGTTGCTCCTAGCAATCTCGATACCTAAGAAGTAGCAAGGATTACCCATATTTTTCATTACAAAATGTTTCTATAGTTACAACTTTGTGTCAACTATTCCCTTAGTGCCACTACCAGTAATAATAATGTCATCAACATATACAGCAATAATTGTGAGACTTGTAGATTGTTATCTCACAAATTTTGAATGATCTGCATGGCTCCTTTGAAACTAAAAGTAGAAATAACCTAGCTAAACATGTCATACCAAGCTCATGGACACTGGTTGAAACTATAAATTGCCTTATTAAGTTTGTAGATCTATGACTCCCCTTGAGAAACATATCCAAGGGGTTGTTCCATATAAACTATCAGTGCAAGATTGCTTGGGGTGGGCACAGTTCGGTTTGGTTTGGTTTGAGACAAAACTATAAACCAAACAATATAGTTCAGTTTAAACAATTTTCAAACCGAACCGAACCATTTTATCTATTGAAACCGAACCAACCCGAACCATTCAAATTCAGTTTGGTTCGGTTCAGTTTGTGTTTTAACCATTAATAAAACATATAAAAAATTGTTGAATGTGAAAAATGAAAGAATATAACTAGATATGAGATAAAATGACAATAACCACATCTAATACTGCAATGGAAATAGAAATTCAAAATAGAAATCACGATTACTAGTAATATGAAATTCTCATGTATCATGTTATGATAGAATTACAGCAGTGAAGCTTATCGATTGTAGGTATCAAATGTAAAACAGCCTGATAAAAGATACATAAGAATAACTAGAAACTTTTTTGTTTAACTTCCAATGACAATCAGTTAAAAAATAACCTAGTAAAAGATACATAAGAATGACCATGATTCGAGCGGTAATTCTAAACCCTAAATCCCTAATGATATTATTTTAAATATTTAATATACATATTAACATATATAGTTTATATTAGGTTTGGTTTGGTTCAATTAAACCATCCTTGAAACCACAAACCGAACCATATGGTTCGGTTTGAAGATATTCTAAACCAAACCAAATCACTGAATTTGAAAAACCAAACCGAACCACTAAAAATGGTTTGGTTCAGTTCGGTTTGGTTAACCGGTTTGGACGGTTTGGGTGCCCACCCCTAAAGATTGCCATAAAGAAAGACATTCTTGACATTAAGATGGTACATACGATAGCCCTGGTTGAAAGCAACAAAGAAGAGAACCCGAATAGAGTTAATGCATGTGACTAGGGAATATATATTAAAGTAATCAATTCTATAAGTTTGTGTAAAGCCTTTTGCCACAATATGGGCTTTATACTGATCCACTTGTCCATTAGCCAAATACTTGACCACAAAAACTCATCGATAAGCAACAACATCCGTAGTAGCAATAGAAGGAGCAAGAGTCGAAGTCCCTCTAGATGTAAGAACATACATCTCCTCATCTATGGCAACTTTCCACATTAAGATAGCTAAAGCCTCTTTATATGACATGGAGACACTCATGCAGGAAAGGGATATAGCAAGCTAGCAACTAGAAGTGCCTAAACAGTCATAAGAAACAATACTAGCAATAGGATGCAAAGTGTAATACCATTTACCATTCCTATGGGCAATAAGCATATCAAAATCCGAGGTTGGTGGGAAAGGACTTACTGTAAAGGATGAGGGGCTCCTCGGGGTTGTGTCTTGACCTGTTGGAGTGGAAGATGGAATAAAAAATGGCACTATTGGGTAATGAATGAACACCCAATGATACCGACAAAAAGGGATGGATGGTGGGGGTAGAAGTGGTGGAGAGGGTGGGGGAATAAGAGGGACAAACAAAGGAATACCCATAAACATAGTAAGCTCGTAAGGAGAGAACTGAAGAGGAAAAGGTGTCATGGAACACCATTCAAATTAAGAAATCAACTCTCCTCACTAAAGCAAGGACTAGACTAAAAAGTGATGACATCAGTAGTGACATATTGACATTAGGTGATAAGGTCAATGCAACCATAATCCTTCTGGGTAGGAGAATAGCCCAAGAAGACACACTTCGTTGCATGAGCAGATAGCTTATCATAGCCAGGACCTAAATCACGAACAAAGCAAGTGTACCCAAAGACACGAGAAGTAAGAGGAAATGGAGTATCCTTTGGGTATAAAAGAGAGAACCCCTTAAAGGATGGATGTTGGCATGTGATTGATCGAGTAACATGTTGTAAGAACAACTAGCCCCAATAGGACATGGGAACCTACAACTATATTGGTGAAGTAAAAGCGACGTCAAGGATATGACAATTTTTTTTTTCACCACACCATTTTGCTAAGTGTTGTCACAAGAGGCTTGATGGACAATATCATGTGAAGTGCAAAAAGAAGAGGAGGTGGACATATATTCTACGACATTGTCACTATGAAGCATTTTAATAGAAACACAAAATTGAGTTTTTATTTTATGATAAAAAGTTTGGAAGATATAAAAAAAAATGAGATCTAGCTTTCAAGAGGTTGACTTAAGTACAATGAGTAAAATCATCAATGAAAGTAACATAATACAAACTTCCTCCTCCCACAAAAGCAATACGAGAGGGACCACAAATGTCTAAATGGATTAAAGCAAAAGGAGTGGTACTACATCTCTCATTGATGGTTGGAAAAGAAGTATAATGATGTTTACCCAACTGACAATCTTCACTCTATGATGGGCAATGTAGAGCGAAGAGAAGTTAGAAGCTGTGGTAAATGTAGGCTGGAGGATGACCATGCCTATGATGTCACTGAAGGGATGCCACTAAAGGAGGGAGACTCCTGTAGTTGCAGTAGTAAAAGATGAAGGAAAATCATCCAATTATTAAAGGTCCCCAAGCTTAGTCCTTGTAGCAATTCTCTTCCTTAGGAGTTAATCTTGAAAATAACAAGAAGTAGGAAGAAATAAGCCAAAACAATTTAGAGTGCAAGTAATGGCACTAATGGAAAAGCGGTTACGTGGAAAATCAGACACAAAAAAAACATTATTCAAGATGAGGTTGGAAGGGGTAGTAACAATTATTGAAGCTCACACAGGGCCAATTGACCAATTTGCAATAAAAATAGGTGGTATGTGGGTGTGTCTAACTAAGAATATAAAAAGAGAGGAGTCTTGAGTCATATGTTAATTCACACCTTAATTAATAGACCACTTACCCTTGGAGCTCCGAGACGCCAAGAATGCACTACCTAAGGAAGAGACTGCAACAGAATATGAAGAACTAGATGCTAGAGCTAGAAAGGCAAGCCTAGCTTCAAGATCAAAAATCCATGACATCAAGGTGGAGTCAATAGGAGTAGTGGACACATCAGTAGGAGCACAACTAGAAGGCATAGGAGCTTCAACAACACGAGCTGTTAGAGTAGTCAATGGAAGATGAAGGTGTGGAAATGATATGAAGCAATGCTTAACAGGATGACTAACCTTACCATAGTAAATACAATGAGGGCAAGGACCAGAGTCACGACTCCCACGGCTTCCCCTACTACTTCTCCCTCAACCACAATGATGGCCTCTATGTGATGTAGCATGTGCAAAAGTCTCTAAAGCAGGTGGAGTAGAAGTAGGAGTACAACCCATTAGATGTGTCATAGTGGAGACTCGAGCAACAATGGCAAATGAGGTTGGAATGTATGATTCATCCAAAATCTACTAACAAGTGTTTTCATAAGTAGTCGGTAGGCTCTCAAGATTGCAAACAACCAACAACTCCTCAAAATGTTTTTGTTGAGTGGCAATATCAGCAGAGAACCAACAATGTTGTAGAAGCTCAACATCCAATGACTAAATCCTCTGATACGAGGCCTTTGAAGTAGTGTCTTGTGTTACTAAAGCAAAACGATCACTATATATTTCATAGATCCATGAAGTTTTGGCATCCATGGAGTAGAGTTCCTCCAAGTGATCCCAAGCAACCTTCACAATTTTGTCATTTCTAATCATAGGCAAACATGCCTCAAAAAGTTTGTTCGTTAAGTAGGTTCGAACTAAAGCATCATTAGCCTTTCAATCAACATAGGTGACAACAGTAGAAGGCAATGGAAACTCATTTAGATGTTTTTTCTTATATTGAGAAGTAACCAGATAGGAGAATGAAACACTCCAATCAGCATAGTTGGGGCCGATCAACTTAGACTTAATTCGAAGATTCCCAGAAGCATGGGACCCAAAAGAGGACAATATAACTAGTGACATGTCCTGGCAGGAAAATGCCATCCAATAGGCAACACAACCATAACGACTGTAAAAGATGATCACAGCATCAAGTGATGTATCATCACACTAAAAGCACGTCCTACGACATGTACAAGTTTCAAATAAGGGCAGACAAATGATGCATGATGCATGGATCAAGCAAAAAAAGGATACCCTAATCCATGCCTAGTGAAGCACAAGGAGAGACGAAGAAGAGGGAGGAACTTTACCAAGGAAAGTAGGACAATGAACCCCTCAAAATTTCACAAAACAATGAAGAAGGCAAATTCTAACAAGGTGAAGACCAATTGAAGGGCTAGTAAGACCTTTGCTAGTGGTGGCTACTGTTATTGGCAACTGCCAGCAATGGTTGTTGCTACTGCTATGGCTATTGGTGGTTGTTGTTTGTTCCTATGACGGCAACGGCTGCTGGTAGTGGTGGAGAGGAGAGAGTCAGTCTTCTTTGAAAAACCCTAGTTTTAGATATCATGTTATGAGAAAATGATAATTAGATCACCTTACCATTTAGGGTTACATATATATATATATAAGCAATGATCTTAAATGGATATCCATATATCTATCACTACTAAAAAAATAGGATTTTACGAGGATTTATGTTCTCACAACATCCTCGCTATGTTGTTGGTATTGCTTATTGCGAGGACTATCCATCCTCGGGAAAATATAAGTTGTTATATCGATATTACAAGGACATATTCTCGCAATGTGGTTGGCAAATTATAGCAAGGAGATTGCGAGGAATGACGTACTCACAATATAGAACAATCTGTCATCATTCTAGAAATAGCAATGCCATGGCGAGAACATGTCCTCACTACTGATCACTAATTAGCAAGGATGTCTTCTCGCAATGTCCTCTTTAATTCTAGGTAGTAAAAAAAATTAATATCATCAATGATATAGATTAATATACTTGCTAAAATGACATTCAAATACATTCACAAATATATTAAATTACACATACATTACACATCCACAAATTTTATAAAAAAAAGTATCAATTGATATTACAACGTAAGGTTTTACACATCCATTTGTTCATAAAATTAATGATAATACAACACTAAAATGATATAATACAAGTTATTCGATATAATACAAGTCAAAATTATATAATACATATTATTTTCTTCAAAAATCAACTTACTTTCCTTTACCTTTTAAGGAATATGCATGAATGGAACGGCGTCCACATGTATACTCCTCATAATCCTCCTTGTCGTCACTTAACAAATCAACTTCCTACTCGTCTTCGTATCTTCTGATTAAAAAAAAACAAACTTATAATATATTATGATAGATAATAATTATATCATAATGTTGAATTCAATAAGACAATTAATGCATATCAAAAATTTTAAAACTACATAAAAATTGACCTTACAAGTCAGTCTTCCAAAGTATGTATTTTATCTCTTATTTTATTCCTTATTTGTGAGCTTATTTTGACAATTAAACCCTCCTATATTGTAGTCGTCATCTGTGACAACGGAAAACTGAAGAAATCGGAATCAAATGAACTAAAAGCTTGTGTGGAAGATTAATACTGCGCAATAGAAGCCGTAGAAAAACCAATAGTAGATTCTTCTGAGTAGTATGGATTAAGACCATCTAGACCTTACTTTCTTGATGAACTACTTACGTTCTTTTCCATCAAAATTTTCTTCCAAAGTTTCTTGTCAAAGGTTAGGTATTTATCAATATTATCGTCCTCATGTTTTTCTTGGTATAAGAAGGTATACCTATCTTATAAAAATAAACACAATAAGTTACATAGAAATGATATAAGATAAAAATGTATTTTATTAAAGCAACTTTAATTATAGCTATGATTATTTATAAGTACATCTTTCACAATCAGGGTTAACCAAGCCTACCCCTTCCCACTAATGTGGGATGCAGTCCACCACTCTGCCAATGTATATTTCTTGCATAGTTTAGTAGCCTGTAACAATTGAAACATACATTATTAATTTAAAAGGCATTCAAGATAAATTATACATTTTTCAAAAACCACCAATAAATTATATCTATAGATAGATAGAGATAGAAAAGTTTCTTGGTTTTCATTTTCTATTTCTTTGTTCAATTTCTTTGTGATAGAAAATAGATGGAAGCATTAGAAGCATATTGGCAACAAACAACAACAAAAAATCTTATATTACATATAAAGTTTTTCTATTTTTTCAATAGTAATGCATGTAGAGGTTGTACAATATGAAATCTATAACAAATAAATCAAGAACATGTAAACACGTTAAAAAACTACGAGACTTGCACAAAAAAACGTAGTATAAGGTCTTGTTCAGAATAGTTGAATATTTGGTATCACTCCTATATCCTTAATGTCTCTCTTAAGGTACTTTTAGTTATCTATCTCACTGTTCCCATTTTGGTTAAATTTATCTGATCTTCGCTCAATTAATTAAAACAAAAATAGATTAACAAAATTGAATCAATGTGAGAACTGTAAGATAAAAACGATAGAGAGAATATTTTAGTGGACATTGTATAATGGAGTGGAATAGGTTTGAGATGTTTTATGGCTCAAAAAACATAGGGGCAAGCATTTCTAGGGTTTGCATTGTGAATTGACTATAAAAAATGGTTAGGGGGGATAGAGATTGAAATCGACAGCATGTCACTCGACGAAATCAAATAAGTTGATTATCTCATGCTCACGAGACCATGGTTAGGTCTGAATCCTAAATTGATAACAATTTATAGGTTGTGGTTAGTCTAAGGGTACAAATAATTATGAAACTTTACATATTTAATTTACAAAAAATATTTTATTGTTGACTCTAATTTAGTTCAAGAATATCAAATTTTCATGGGAGAACCCCCTCATGTATTCATTCTTCACTAGTGATTGCAATTAACTAGTTGAAGCATGAAAGATCACTGAAAATTAAAAGATGGTTGTGGTTGGCATTATTGGTTGTAATGTTCCTTACACTACACAACATTACAGACACTACTCAAAGTAAATAATTAAATCTAATTTAACAGAATTAAATAAGTAAAACCAAACACTCAGACTAGTGTACAACTAAAGTGGCTTTGAAGCAATGCACCAAACAAGACTACACCTCCCTCTAAACACCTAAGACAGAGCAACCAAAAACCACACATGAGTGACGAGAACGTCACCCAAAACGTGCCCCAAAAACAACCACAAAACCAACAAAACTATACACAATTCAGAAACCTTGAGAAAACCACAAGCACCGAAGAGCCAACACACATAGTTCGATAAAACCAATATAAGATGTGCCATTTCAAAACTTTCTTTTCTTTTCCCTTAAAATCTCATGCTAACTTGCAAATCATCTATGTAATGCAAAAAGCGATTTCTCATTTAGAATCCCAGCTCAAAACACATTTCATTTTTATATCACAATTATTAAGGCTGAAAATTAACTCAAATCACAATCTCAATTTATATCTCAAAACCAGTCGTATCACCCTAGCCATAGGTGACCGACCTGGCCATAAAAAATTGGCGAGGCTCCACCCCCATCCATACTGTAGTACCACGATGAACCACCTCACGTAGGAGTTCAATCATCTTGGCCGCAGCCTCAAAAGTGCATCCTCTCTAGTATAAACACAGAATGCGTCCTCACGACGCCCTGGTACCTAAGCACTTGGGGACTCTAACCCTAGACCCGACCAACATCGACGCAGAGGGTAGTCTGGATCTACCGTATCCTAGGTCCCACAGTACCGCCATAGTCTCGAGGTTCCTACCCCATACCGTAACTCAGCAACAATGACCAAGGATACGTCCCTGACATTTTTAAAGGTCTCACTACCCCTGTCAGCATGTCCTACCCAAATGTGACTCGTACAAATCTCAGAAATCTCTTTTAAAACCATATGCAATTTCCATTTCAAATCACTTTGCAAAACCAGTTTTCATTTATAGAGATCATTTATAAATCTCACACATCATTATTTACATTTATCATCTATCTTTCTCAAATCATTCATTCACATTCTCATTCATTCCTTGGTTCACAATGCCATGTATGCACCCTTTTCATAGGCCTACATTCAATTCCACATATTTCATATATTTCATACATTCCATGCTTTAACATTTTATGGAAATCACCATTTGAAATATTGTTCTTGTATGAAACATCTCATAAATCATTTTCATTCTTTTAACACATTTATCATGCATTTATTCCATTTTATCAACATTTTTCAAAATATTTCTCAATAGGATTCTAGGTCCTGATTTGGCATACTAAGCTAGACCAGTCAATCGAAAACTCTAGATTCAATCAACCGAAATATTTCGGTACACCGAATCTCTATCAGTTTTTAGTCTCACAACCAGAACGGTCAATGGAATTCGGTTGATCGACCGAAAACTCTTGATTTTATCGATCGAAACACTTTGGTCGTTTGAAACTAGTGGCTTATGGGACTTATGTGAAGCATTTCGGCATACTGAACTCAATTTGGTATGTTGTTTTCTGTGATTGCAGAAAACCACCCCCAGCCTATGCCGTCTCTTCTCCCTAAAATGGGAGTGAGGGGTAGATCCATCTAATCTATCACATAAATTACAAACAAAACACAAAGTGTAAATCTCCAAGTCTACTTCAAAACCCCTCAATCCATTCACAAAACCATTAAGCATGCTATTCTATAGAAAATAACAAGGAGATAAAGCTCATATGAAGTTACTATAGCATGTATTTGATTTAAATCGTAGAATCTTACAAAATCAACATAAAATTTCAAGATCTCATCACATTCATGATTTCCATTGTATTCCCATCATTTCCCCTATTTTTGCATGATTTCTACATCATTTAACATGATCTTAATCACATGGACCTTAAGCCCTAAACGACAAACAAAGACGAGAGGGAACGCATACCTTGCTCCGGCGAGCCCCGCGTACCTCCGACGTGACTCCTCCCCCAATGGTGGCAAGCACGACTTCCCCTCCTCTGGCTCAAGGTTCTCCTCCTCTCCCTCACTCGGTTTGCCTCTGGTTCCACCTCTTTTCCTCATGTCATGGCCTTCCTCCTCCTTACGCCGAGCCTCCTTAAATCTTCATCACCACGCCTGCAACCTTCTGGATTCCTACCGGCCATCACTGTCGGCCTCACTGCCAAGGATGGGATGGAGCACGCAAACCTCCCCTCTTGGGCTCATGGATGGTGAAAGGTGGAAGCTCATGAGTGAGGAGGGAATAGAGCTCATGAGTGAGGAGTTGGAACCTTGACCAAAGCCCAAATGCAATCCAAGACCAAGTCTCAAGTGAGTCTCACCATCAAGCATGGGTCCCAAGGTGCATATACAGGCCCCACATGAGCTAGAGAAGTCACATAGCCAGACAAACCATGAATACAAATACACTAGGAGAGATCACAACAACAAACACAACATCTGATTATCTATTAATAAACCATATTCAAATAATACTGCAAATTCCATAGTTTTACATTAAATGAAAAATCAGACACGTATGTTACATTGGCATGTCCCCATTTATTTTGATTAATAGAGAGAAAGAAATAATGTAAACAACTCAAAGCATTTGATAAAAGTGTAAGGTGATTGATAAAGGAAAATGAGCAGCATTTCAGGGAGGGCTAAAGAACCATATCCATATGTCTAACATCACCAACTATATGATGTGCATGCTTGTAAAGTCTATTCTTGGACATGAGTTAAATATGACACTCACAATTAAACTCAATTCGAGATGAATGAATATTAGGGCTAAAGAACCATTGATATGCATTGTCATCATTAAGTATATGGTATTTTCATGCTTGTCGCGAAAGTAAATGCTATTTAAGGTTGTGAGTCTGTTAACACAAGCACATTAATAGTTCCAAGCTATAACACTTCTATTTGCACATTCCACCATGTCATGAAATTTTTAATATTCTCTCTACCGGCTGCTGCAATGTTTAAGGTGTCGCATAATTCCCTTGCTGCAATAGTTAGTGGTTCAGAACAAGAACTTAACTAAAGAAAATCTATTAAAAAGAGATTGACATGGTTCACCATTATGTACATTTTGTTCATTGCATATTGAAAATAATACTCATTTGTTTCTTAATTGTGCTTATGCAAAGAAGATATGGCATTTCTTTTTGGTCTCACACCTTTACCCTGGCTTTTTCTCTATTGGGGATCTATTCTTATCTACCCCTCCACTAAAGTTTTATTTACCTTATTCTGGGTAGACTTTGCTTCTCCAAGTTATCCTCTGGCTGGTTTAGAAAGAACGGAATAATAGGATTTTTCGCAATTCATTTAAACCATGTGTTTCGATTATTACTGATATTATTTCCTTGTTGAAATTTTGGGTGGGAAATCTTACAACAGGGTTTGAAAAGGAAGAATTCTTGGAATTTGTCTCTACAATGGCTGCACAACCTCTTCAGCCTGCCTTACCATCTTTTGTTCCTTCCTCCTCAGGACTCTCCTCTCTATCAGAACCATCGGGTGATGAATCCCATAATGCTGTGCTGGAGTAATGCTGACCTTCTGTTGGGTCAATTGCTAAAAAAAATTTTTTTCCTCGATGTAAAACTTTTAAGATCCCTACTTGGGACTATTTTAGAGGTATTGATGCACATGGTCCTG
This sequence comes from Posidonia australis, assembly GCA_024699735.1. Taxonomy (NCBI): domain Eukaryota; kingdom Viridiplantae; phylum Streptophyta; class Magnoliopsida; order Alismatales; family Posidoniaceae; genus Posidonia; species Posidonia australis. The sequence continues at coordinate 1,371 of JAMKQA010122331.1, read as the reverse complement.
TAAAAATAATACTTTAGATGCTGTATCTCATGACTTTTTTACCGATTATAATCTAATCAATCTCAATCGTTAACAAAGAAAAACAAAAAAGAAAAACATTGTCTCCTGAGAGCAAGGAGGTCCTTCAGCTTTGCTTTCGTAGAAATCTAGCAGAGAGACCATCAGCAAGCGAGTTGCTGGAGCATCCTTTTATGACTAATTCACACCACCATGACCATCACAGCTCTGCTCAAGCATTTTAGGAAATTAAACTGTCTGTAAGTTTCTTGCTTCATAACATTTTTTGGCCATACACGCTGTTATTTTCCAGTTTTAACCAGATTACCACGTTACCAGGATGATTCTCATCTCCCGAATAACTGCAATTTGTTAAAAAAATGACACAACGATGAAAGGGAAACATGTGCTAAATGGGTATGCTGTCATTTCGCTTCCATAGGTGTGTGTGTGTGTGCGTATTGCTACGTAACATGTCGTGTTGTGTAATCGTGAAAAATTGCATTTGACCATGTTGATTATTGTCTCCACCAGTGAGAGTGAGACTGCTCGAGCCCATCGCCGGTCACTTTGCCACAAGCAGTGCTGCTCAGGCCCATCTGGATAATGTTAATATAGCAACAACATCCTGACACTCTCCTCGATCAACGCTTGAGGCAGTTCCCAGTTTTCCTCCTCCACACATGATTCAAGGTGCATCATGCGTACGTGGTCATCTCCCGAATGGTACGGATGTCTGACAACTGTTTATTATCAACGGATTTATGGACGAAATTTCTACTGACAAATTAGATAATCTGTCGGTATTTAAATTTGTCGATGAATTTTCTATCATTATAGTGTTGTAGTCATGAGGGACATCATTAATCTTATTTAACGATTGGATTTTTAGAAATTTCAGTCGAAATATTTTTTATATATCGGTAAGAATTGTATTTTTTTAATAAAATGTCAAAATTTAATAATGAAGAATTCGTCGATAAATTCAATATTTTTTGAAGGAATTTCCGTCAAAAATTTTAAACAATGGATATTATGTAGTTAAATTAAAAATATTCCGACAAATTATTCATTGGTAATTTATATCATTTATAAATTACTGATAGTTTATCCGTCATAATTAAATTTAATTACCGATGGATTTTTCATCGGTAATTTATTATTTTGTTTCACAATATCAATTTTTAATGTTTTCGAAAACCCATTTATTTTATTTGCAACTTGCAACAACATAGTTTATTAAATACCATGTCAAATAAAAAATTGTAACACAAGTTGAAATAGATCCAAATAATCAATAATTGTATAATATTTTATATACATATAAATATATATATATATATATATATATATATATATAGGAGCCGGTTCAGT
>JAMKQA010122330.1:0-14290 GCA_024699735.1 Posidonia australis | reverse complement strand
AAGGGCTCTTCTCTCACAAAAAACGAGGTGTCCTGGAATGGCTGCTCTAGGGGCCTTTTTATAGTGGTCTCTAGGGAGGTTACAAAGGGGTTTTGCAAGCGAAAAGCCTCGAATATTCGTTGGCACATTCGTTTGCAAGGGTAACAGCCCGTAAGGTGGAAGGTCAGCAGTCAGAGCTGGGCGCCTAGTTGGTGCGCCTATGATGTGCGCCACCTTGGTGCGCCAAGTTGGTGCGCCAACCCTGCTCACAAATGTCTGGTTTGGGCTCTGGCTAATGGGTTTGGGGCTCGGTTTAAGGCCTGATCGCATCCAAAGCAACATAGAGACTCCCATTCCTGGGTCACCTCAAAATCGGGGTGTCTACACATGCAATAACAAGTTACAGGATTACTAATACAGTCCAGAGTCTTCAGTTTCTTTGTTAAACGAAGTTGTAAACATTTCCTTTGTGTTTATTTGCATTCGAGTCTATATTTCTTTTACCTTCCTAGATATTTGTAGTAGGATACAGCATAGTATTGTGCAAAGTATGTAGTTTTTTCCTTTCTTTTTTTATTCATTTGTAATAGACCATCATGGAAGCCGGTTAATGCTATCAGAGGCCCAACGTACGTGGTTGATGTCACACGTCGACCCCTTTGACGTGACCACCACATCCTGTACGACCCAAGCCATAATAAGCATGGTAGCCTCCTCGCCTTTTGCAACTCAGGCTATCAATTCTAGTAGGCAACATGAGTTTCTCTTCAACACCCTGACATCATTTGCGGAAGAGCTAGACACTCCAGGCTTCAGGCAACAAAAATCTCTCCGCTAGTTTCCTCTTGCATCCATACCCTATGATCACTCATCTGGAGGCCCTACTCCCACGTTTCCTACTACAAGTGAGGCCCAAGGATAGCACATTGAAGAAGACAGCGAGGGGGAGGAGGAAACAAGATATTCCCAACCCTCCAGTGCCTCATTTGGACATGTGCTCACTACAACGAGGCCAATGTCAGTCGGCTCGCACCGATTACCTAAAGCCTGAAGGGGCAACCAATCAAACGCTCCAGTTTTTGGCACAACATTACCCTTCTGGGATGGCTGGGAATCCACAAGTCCCACTTACACCTGGATCCTCTCTCTTGAGTTCACACCACGGTCCATTAACCGCACCCACATGGCCTACTCTGGGAAACACAGACATGGTACCACAAAGCCTTACTATCAACTTCTCCAACCAGAGCCCACCAGTGTCGTATGCTACTACCCCTATCTACCCTTTTACCCACCAAATCTCTCCACCACTATTGGGCCATGTTCCGCCAACCTACGCAGGGGCTCCCCAACCATCATCACTACCTCCGATCATGCACCCGTACTATCCTCAGCCTTTACCATTTCCTTCACCTTATAACACCCCTCAACTAAATACCAGTCTCATCAAACTCAAGGGTACCAAGTCCATGGACAAACAACCGTCACTGGTGCAGATATCAAGAGGATGATTGCAGAAGCACTAGTGAAGATGGGAGTCACCTCAAAGACACCCTCTGGTTTCGACAACTCCAAATTCCCACATTTCATTTTGCCCCAAGGATTTAAGCCACAGGAAACGAGGAAGTACGACGGAACAGGCAACCTAAGGAACCATCTAGCCATGTTCACCATGGACACCCTGCCTTACAGATATGACCAAGGTCTCACTGTCTACCTATTCTTCAATTCATTAGAGGGCAAGGCATTAAAGTGGTTTGAAACCCTCACAGCATATGATCTCCGTGACTTCAAGATGATGGAGGAGAAATTCTTGAACCAATACAGTCATCGTGTGCCACACAAGCCCATAATCGGAGATCTCATTTGCAAAAAAGATGAAGCCAAATGAGGATTTCATCACCTATGTGAGTCGGTGGAGAGCTATGGTAGCTAGAGCTGAATGCTACATCCCAGAAAGTCAGGCTGTAGAAATCATTGCCAAAAATACTATTGGGGCACTCAGGACAGACCTACTTGTGGGAGACTTCCACACGTACCCTCAACTTTCCCACATGCTACCAAAGTCCTTCGCAACAAGGACGACTTACCTTTCTTGGAGTTCAAAGGAAAAGGTAGGAAGAAGGCCACCAGACACACTGTAGAGGGAATCACGAGAGGCATAGCACAGATTTTAATGCACAAGGTCGAAAGGGATGCAAAGACCATCAACATCAGCCTGGGCACTAAGGACAATATCGGGAACCTCTGACCTAGTGCCAGCAATAGGACCAATAGCCCCTACAGCCTCAGCCAAATTAGTATCAAGGGCCTCCAATATAGTACTAGCCGCAATGCCCATAATCTCAGCAGTGGCAATATTAGCAGTCTCCAGCCTACCCCGTGTACATGCAACAAGCGCAACCCAACAACCAGTACCAGAGGCAGCAACAAGGGCAACATTAGGGGCCAAGGAACTAGCATGATGTCCCCCTATCATAGACCTATAGAGGGCCAAAGCGACAACACTATCTGCCACTCCCTAAAGCACTTAGTGACGTGTTCAGGATGTTAGGCGAAAGTGGAGATCTACAACTCCCGATGCCCAGGCCAAACACTCCCAACGCTGACATGACTAAGTATTATCCATACCATCAAAGCAATGGACATACCTTAGAGGAGTGCTTTGTGGTGAAGGACAAAATATGACTTAAATGACAATGGAGAGATCATGTGGCTTGCTCTTAGAGAAAGATTGAAGACGGCTCAGGCAGAACAACCCAAGGTGCAGATACATCATAATCCCATGCCGAACCACGCAATAGCTCATGTGAGCGTCGAAGACAAATAGCCAATAGCTCGAGCTGAATTAGTAACCTTTCAACACATAAAGGCAAACCAAGACTTAGAACCACCTGACATTGAGGAAGAGGAGTCTGGTGAACCTGCAACGCCAATGCAGGAAGTCCCGTCCGACGAAGAATGGGAGGTTCAGACAGATGACGCATGGGACCTTTGGCCAAACAAGCTCGCTGGTGATATTGACTTTCTCGATCACGTCAGCGTCCTCCCCAACAGTGAGCAGCAGCTGCCTGACAATTTAGATCATGAAGACCCTTTTGTACCAACTAGAGAAATCATCGCAGGCTTTAAGCAAAGGAACATCACTTTCAAAGATATAGAACTGCCACCACCGGAGGAGCACTCTCGCCTGTTGATCATCTTTGTAATGGTCAACGACTACCCCTTAGCAGGAGTGCTCGTTGATACCGGTGCTAGTCAGAATGTCTGTTCCATATCCACTCTTGACTACTTAGGCATCAAGGAAGATCGGATCACTGAACACCATTTAGCTTACACAGCATATGATAGAAGTCTGAGGGAGGTGATCGATACTACCTAATTGTACATCACCATTGGTCTCCTCACTAGCACTACCATAGTTGTCATCATGAAACGGGACCTGGCTGAGCCCCTAATTCTAGGGAGATCATGGTTGGCAAAAATCCAAGCTGTTGCCTCTTCGGTACATCAACCTCTCAAGTTTAAACATCAGGGAAGGGTAATCACCATCCAAGCCGATCATGACGGGGATGAATGAATAATTTGGGCACTAGCCCTGTTGAAGTTCAACAATGAAGAACCACCCTCAGGAGTGTCTGACTGATGGCCAATAGGAGGGGGGACTGACGACAACTGCTGGCATGAACAAGTACCAAACTTTCAAGGGTTCCAGGATGGGGCTATAGAAGCTCCGTATGGGGATACATCCAGCGACCCTGTGCGAACCTACGCAGTAAAGCCCATCACTCCTTCGCTATGGACAAGTCAAAAGCCAAGAGTAGTCTTTGTTGAGAAAGCAACATCACTGATCAAGTCTGCTTAGGCCAATGAGGTGTATTGGCAAGCACCTATCACTAGAACAGGTCGGGTTTCAAATCAAGTGGCACCACCTCCAGTCACCGCGGAAAGGGTGTTACCCCCCCTCCCCCTACCCCCCACATCAAGAATTTGATGTCCCCAGAAGGACAAAGGGAGAATTTAACATTCTGGAGCAATTGAGGAAGATGCAGGCAAGGAAATCCATTTACAAGATAATCAAAGCCTCCAAGCGACATCGTGACATCCTCATGGAAGTCCTCAAGAAAGCCCAAGTATCAGAAGACATGCCTACAGAATCATTGGCGGCAGTTGTGGTTGCAACCTTTATAGAGCCCACCTTGTTCTTCACAGACTCTAAGCTGACACCTATCAAGAAGAGGACTCTGACCTTAAGTGTCACTGTTAGAATAAATAGATATGAACTTTCTGGGGTACTAGTGGACACAGGAGCACCCTGAATATATGCTCCCTAGAAACTTTTAATCTGATTGGACTTAAGGAAGACTAGCTACGCCTAGCAGCCCTAACAGTATCGAGGTACGACAACAACAAGAAAAGGGTGCAAGGCAGGATTAATGTAAAAGTCGCCATTGGCCCAATAGAAATGGATACTGAACTAATAATAGTCGATGCACCAATCTCCTATCGACTCATCTTAGGGCACAAATGGATTGAAGAAATCAAGACAGTCACCTTCCCCCACCACCAATGCATAAAGTTCCCTTATCAAGGAAAGATAATCAAAGTTAGGGGAGATGAACCATTCGAGGCTGAGACACACCTTGTTGCAGTCCGGACCACAACACCGACACTAGCACTTGCTCCCCCTGAAGAAGATTCATCGGTTGAGGTTGTAAATAATGTGACGCAAATCTTCAGCCCTCGAAGCCTAGACGCAACCCCCTTTGCTTTCCCAAAATACATGAGAAGACCATGAGAACTCCTCTACACATAGGCTGTAGGTTGGGAAAACGGCTAGGATGTCAAAAGCAAGGAATGGTGGATGTGCTCAAGATGCCAAAAGAGCACAACGGAACAGGACTAGGATATCCCTAGTACTTATCGAAGGATCTCATCAAGCCACTGTCTGGTCACTGTCAAACCACTTCCTGTCAATTGGGCTTCAGTTTGAGAGCAGTCTCACCTCGAAGGAGATTAACGACCTAACAACGCTTGTCTAGCCAGCCATCCAAGCTTCCGATTTCTCTCTCTGTCCTTCAAAAGTTTCCCTACTCTCTTCGAGAGAAACCTTCAGCACCGCTCTCCCAACCTCCAACAATTCTCCCAGCTCTCCAAAGCCTCTCTCACCTCCGAACATCGCAGCTAGCAACCTATTCGAAGCACTCACAGAGGACGTAGGATCAGAAGACATTGACGTCCTCGACCTCTACAACCTGATCGCTCTCTTCAGCAATCTATGGCCTTGCTTCTCTGAGCAAGAGGGGACCAGGGCCATCCACTGAGCCAAAGGCAAAGCACCTTCGACGAGAATGCAAACGTAGGAGTATTCCCCCGAACCTTGTAAATAATTTCTTTTCTTCTATTGATTCTTGACTTTTATTTTCGTACAATTTACTTTTCAGTACTTTATTTCCTAGTGTAGATAATAAAGGGGAAGGTAATAAGGGACATGCCTCGGATGGCTTAACCACCGTCGTGTCCTCACAAAAAGTGTCTAATAACTTTGTAGAGTGTGTAGCCTAAACAAGGAAGGAGTCAATCACTCAAACAGTTAGAGTCTGTCATTATACCACAGCGTTCCCACAATAGCTAGCCAAGTCCCATGTCATCTTTCTAGTAGAAGAAGTATCTAGCATCACTAACAGGAACATTGGGAACTATGAGGTTTACGAGCTGGTAGACATAAATGAAGACCTAGATGAAGAAGAGACAATAGGCCAGATCGTCTTTGAAGAAATGATAAAAAAATACGATGAACGGACCAATGCTGCCACCAAGGAAACAGAGGAGATAAATCTGGAAACTAAAGAAGACCCAAGACTACTCTGAATCAGCTCTAGACTTATCTCGAATGAATGACACAGAATGATTAGGCTACTCAAGAAGTACATAAAGGTACTGGCCTTCTCTTATGAAGAAATGCCCAGCATAGAATCTTCGTTGGTGGAACACAAACTCTCCCTTAAGCCTAGCACAAGGACAGCCAAGCAGAAACTCTGACGGTTGCGGCCAGAACTAGCGCTGAAAGTCAAAGGAGAGATAAATAAGCTACACAAAGCCAAGTGCATCCGAGTAGTAGTTTATCCAGAATGGATTGCCAAGATACTCCCGATCATGAAGAAAGATGGCAGAGTGTGAATATTTATTGACTATCGAGACCTCAACGAGGCTTGTCCAAAGGATGTCTTCCCCCTACTGCATATCGACATTCTTATAGACAACACCGTAGGCCATGAATTGCTCTCATTCATGGACGGCTTCTCTAGCTACAACCAAATCAAGGTTGCAAAGGAAGATCAGGAGAAGACCTCGTTCACAACTCCGTGGGGAACCTACTGCTACGTCGTCATACCCTTCGACTTGAAAAATGCTGGAGCTACCTACCAGAGGGCCATGATGGCGATCTTTCATGACTTGATGCATGAGTGCATGGAGTGCTATGTGGGCGATCTATTGGTAAAGTCAAAGACAAAAGAAGGACACTTTGAAGCTTTAGAGAAAGTACTCTAGAGGGCTGACCAATACAACCTCCGGATGTATCCCATGAAGTGTGTCTTCGAAGTCACCACTTGAAAACTACTCAGGTTCATCGTAAGCAAGAGGGGAATAGAGGTAGACCCTATAAAGGCCAAAGCAATCGTAGAATACCATCCTGAAGAACATCATAGAGCTCAGAGGATTCATAAGGAGGTTACAATTCATCCGAAGGTTCATCTCACAACATGCAGGAAAGTGTAGACCCTTCTATGAGCTACTGAAAGGCGTCAAGGAGTTTAAATGGGATAAGGCCTGTCAGAAAGCATTCGACGACCTAAAGCTCTACCTCCTCAACCTTTTGGTACTAGCTGTACTACCTCTCAAAAGACCACTCCTGCTCTATCTGGAGGTTACCGATAACTCTGTGCATATCATTCTAGCCTAACATGATGAGACAGGGAAGAAAGAAAAAGTTGTCTATTACTTAAGCAGAATGTTCTTGGAATATGAGAAGTACACCTAGATCAAGAAACATTACCTGGCACTAGTATGGACTTCCCAGAAGCTTAGACATTACTTCCTAGCACACAAGGTCTGCCATATAGCCAAGATGAACCCCATTAAATATATGTTTGAGAAGCCTGCATTGTCCGGAAGAGTAGCACAATGGCAAATGCTCCTTACAGAATTTGATTCACAATTCGTCACGCAATATGCAGTGAAAGGGCAAGCAATCGCTGATCAGCTCGTTGGACTACCTCTACCAGAATATCAACCAGTCTCAATAGACTTCCCAGACGAAGAAATCCTCGCCATCAGCAATGTCACCCTACTAGTCAGGGAATAGACTCTCCACTTTGATAGGACGCTAAATTCACAAGGAATCGGAATAGAGACAACGCTCTTCACTCTAGAGGTCGTTATCATCCCTATCATCGTACAAATAGGCTTCTCAGCAAGCAACAACATAGTCGAATATGAGGCTCTCATCTTGAGACTACGAATGGCTCTCGACCCAGGGGCAAGAAAACTTAAGTAGTAGGAGACTCACAGCTTGTCATCCGGTAGATCCTTAACAAGTGTAAAACACTCTCACCAAGGCTCCAGAAGTATCGCGATCTAGCAAGAGCCCTGTTGAAGAAGTTTGACAGAGTGGTATACGTGCATGCGCTTAGAAATAATAATATATTGGCAGACTCTTTGGCTTCACTTGCGTCGTCGTTCCCTTTCAACTTGAAAGATGATAAATAGATCATCATGTGCGAAAGATCAACTTATCGATGACGAAGTCAATTGCAAAATGGGTCCAAGAACTTCAGGAAGAGTCACACCAAGAGAACATGCTTTACATCAAGGTCTGCTATCGAGGGACTATTGAAGTCAACGATGGGAATCCGTGGTATCATGACATTATGAGATACATACAAGATGGCACCTTTGCACTGTTTGCTACCTCCCAAGACAAAGAAGCCCTAAGGAGATTAACTACCAGATACTACATCAGAGCCAACACACTATTTCGGAAGACAAGATTAGGCATTGAACTTCGATGTGTGGATGCATCAGAAGCGACCGAAATCCTCAAGGAAACACAAGAGGGAGCTTACGGAGGCCATATCAATTCTCAAGTCATGGCCAAGATGATCATCAGAAGAGGGTACTACTGACCTACAATGGAGGCTAACTGTGCGGTCAAAGTCAAGCGATACAAGAGCTATTAGATACACGCCAATAAGATCCATGTTCCTACCTTAACACTCCATGCAATATCAGCACCCTGGCCTTTCTCTATGTGGGCCTTCAATGTGGTTGGGCCAATCGAACAAGGAAAGGGAACCACATTCATCCTCACTACAACAAAGTACTTCACCAAGTAGGCCGAAGTGGAAGCGTTTGCAAACATCAAAACCACATCCCTGTGCCGATTTGTACAAAAAAACATTATATCCAGGCTCAGGGTTCCTAAAGCCTTCGTAGTAAACAATGGGCCAATCTTCATCTTAGATGAGTTCGTCAAGTTAAGCAAAAAGTTGGTATCACTCTCCATCATTTCTCTCCTTAGTATCCATAAGGAAATGGTCAAGCAGAAACTACTAATAAGACATTAATTAAAATCCTTAAAAAGACAGTAGAAGACGCTAAGGGAATAGATTGGATAGATAAACTAGTTAATGCACTGTGGGCTTACCGCACCACTATAAGGATGGCAACGAGCCAAACACCCTATGCCCTAGCCTTTGGGATGGAAGTGGTGGTCCCTTATGAAATTTTGATCCCCTCATTAAGAATTCAGGTCAACGTGGGAATGCCTATTGAGGGAAAAAGGCAAATATTGTTGCTTTATTCGGAACTCCTTGATGAGAAGCGACTCGCAGTTGTTGAGCATGTGTTCGTCTACCGACAAAGAATAACTAAGGCTTATTAGAAAGGGGCAATTGAATGTAGATTCAACATAGTGATTTGGTACTCAAGGAGGTGCTGCCTGTCAATATGCCACATCTAAAGGGCAAGCTAAAGCCAAACTAGGAAGGACCTTATATCGTGATGGCTGCATATCTGGGCAATGCTTATTGCTAATACCTGAATAGGATAGATTTGTTTGATCCCTAGAATGCAATGCACTTGAAAAGGTAGTATCCTTGATTAGTCTGTCTGCACCTAAAAGAGTCCTAGGACTTAACCCTAAGCTGGAAGGAAAGTCATTTCCAAAGACTATAGGGAAATAGATACTTAGGGTAACCCATACTTTGTCCTACGCCCTCACATACACTGCACAAGGAGATAAGAGTAAGGCAAGCTCAAAGATGAGGCATATCATAAAAGCCGCTCGCCTGGCATAGCGTGGCATCCTAACATAAGTCAGAGAAGACAATGATGGATGAACGCAATGTAACGAACAAATTTAGAAAGCACATAAAAAAGGGGAGAGTGTTTGGAATAAAAGAAGTGATTCGATTCATCAATAATAAATATCTATTGGCCGAACACTTGAAACGAGGGTGAGACCACTGACGCTCGGCAGGTGTGCTATCATAACATAAATCTCGATGAGTAGTGATGGGTAGACACCTTCCAAAATAGAGAAAGAAATGAAGAAAGAAGGTAGCAACGAAGTTGTTCATTGACAAAAGAAAGAGAGGGGCAAGATGACAACAAAGAAGCTGTCCAAAAAGAAAGCTGGGAATGATAAATGTACATTAGGGTCAACCATCGGCGAGCGGCAACAGAACTAAAGCCAACGTTAAGGGCTTACTGAACCTCGAATCAACCTCATCCTCTTGCACACATAGGCGAAGAAGAAGCCTCCTTGAGTATTCAAGGACCGAATAGGATAAGGGAGTGGCAACTTCGGAAGGCCTACGTTGTAGAACGAAGTCCTAAAGAGGTACAAATGTTACACAACGGACATGCCTAGGATGGTAAAGCACAGACTGGAAAGGCTAAGGTAAACCCTAGGCCTTGTGAATACCATCCATATACTTAGCTTCTTGTGACTCCCACGTGGTTGCAAAAAGGCAGACAACTCTGAAAGAAATTCGTCGGCCTACGTGAGCCCAACAAACTATGTAATCCAGGACTAGCCTCTCGTCACGGTCTCCATCTTCCCTCAGAGTATGGAAAGGGCAAGTCAGTATCAAGTCCGTTGGAATTGAAAATCCCCAATTCAACAGACGCATGCAGTGGTGGATTGGGTAAAGCACGAAAGACTTGGCCCCCACTAGCATGAGCTCCAAATGGTGATAAGTTGTAGTAATCACTCATGCTTTGAAAGCTTCTAGTAGCTGTGACATATAATTGAAGTCCTCCAACGACAGTCTACCCAAGCAAAGGATACAGTCGCAAAAACTCAACTTATTAAGGTCAACATAACAAATACAATGAGACATAAACCATCTATGGAGAAGGAAAAGAGAGCCAAAGAATTTCCCTGAACATGAGGTGTTGGATAGTCCCTCCATCATGTATGCGAGAACGGTGGAGCTCAAATATAAATCAGGGCGCGTTGCCATCAACATCTGAAGATCAACGTGGTGAAGGTCTTGAGAAAATTGATCATCAACAAACAATGCAAGACATCCAGCGCCAACAAATAGGCACATTTGCAGCTCCGATGGAGATAAATCGTAGGTGCAAATCATTTCCCACAAGCCTCTGAGATAAAATCTTCCCCCATGCATCAGACCCTTGCTAGCTTCCTAGCCCTTGCCCAGGAATGAACCGATCTTCCTAGAATCCACGGTCTAGATGGATATTGCAAAACGGTCATCCAACGTCGCTATAGATTCCACTGTGTAGATACCATAATTTTGCAGATTTGTAGGTAGTCTCTACTGGAATGGACTTTTGGTTGGAGGGCTCTCAATTACTTTTCCCTATGACGAACTAGACATCCTAACCTAATTTCATCCACAAAACCAAATCTAAAATCTTAAAACTAATTCAAAATCCTAAAACTAACCTAAACCTAATCCAAAATCCTAAACTTAATCCAAAACCCTAAACCTAATTCAAAATCAAATCCAAAACCCTAAACTTAATTCAAAACCTTAACCCAAAGCTCCAAACCTAATCCAAAACCCTAAACCTAATCCAAAACCCTAAACCTAACCTAAACCTAATCCAAAACCCTAAACCTAATTCAAAACCTAATCCAAAACCCTAAGCTAGCCTAAACCCTAAACCTAACCCTAAATCCTAATCCAAAACCCTAACAATCTATAATAACCTCTAACAACCCTAACTACTTCCTACTCCAACATAATAACCTCTAACCACCTATAACAACTTCTAACAATCTATAACAAACTCCTAACCACTTCTCACTCCACCATAACAACCTAACCACCTATAACAACATCTAACAACCTATAACAACCCTAACAACTTTTCACTTCACCATAACCACCCATAACAATCCATAACAAACTACCTAGCCATTGCAAGCCTATAAATATCCTCCATTTGCAAGAGGAAAAAAGAGAGAAAAAGGAGGAAAAAACTTGGAAAATTTGACAGGAGAGTAACCAAAGAGAATTGTTCCAACCAGAGGAAGCTCAGATCAGAGAAGAAGCTCAGAGAGGAGAAAAATCAGAGTTCAAGCAAGCTCCGACCACCTCTCCGGCGAACTCCGGTGACCTCCTCCACTACCAGCTCAGGTAAGCCTTGATCCTAGCTCAATTTCTTTTAATTTCAGTTCCTTAGGACCTCCTCAATCTTCTTGAGTCGATTCCAGTAAGGCCAGGTAGCTTCCTTTGTCGGAATCAGAGGGTTTTTGGGTCACCAGACCCGATTCTCTGGTAGGAGAGGTGGGGGCACGAATCTAGTGAGTTATTCATGCCCTGGTGAGTGTAGATTGTTTGGTCTTGTTATCTTCTTGCTCCTCCTCCACTTTGGAAGCCGTTCCTCCACCTTGGACGCTGTTGGAAGCGAGCCGTCAGACGTAGCCTCGTTGTCGCTGGAGAAGAAGGTGTATAGTAGGTTTCCTTCGGGCGCCTCCTGCCTTGCAGCTCCTCTCTGACCCTCGGGATACGTTCCCCAGCTCTCCCCTTGCAAACCGGAGCTCTCAGAACCTTGCATCGAAGCCCGATCACGTCCCGCAGCCATCGTTGTCGGAATCATCGCAGGGCATGATCGGGAGGGGAGCTCACGTAGTGTTTCTTGCCTCTGGATGGTGGGAAATGCTCCTCTCCGTGCCCTCAGCCTTGGTCCGCCGTTCCAGAGCCTCCAGTGGCCTCTTCTTCCCCGTCGTCGTCGCGATCGTCGCTAGAGTCGTGACGACGACGAGTGAGGTGAGGAGGAAATTGGGACCGCTCAACACCTGATTGAAGCCATTGGATCTTCTCCTCTTTCTTCCCTCTTGCTCTCAGTGTGTTTGCATGCCAGATCAGGCATTGACGAGGCCGTGAATGACATCCCAGATGGCTGGCAACAACGAGGTTCTGTCGCCGACGGCCGTCGTGCCTTTATTTTTAAAAAATAAAAGTTTCATTTAAAAAACTTCTTCCCCTTTTCCTTTCTTGCAACTATGTCCTTGTATTTTGCATTTAAGCCCTTGCAATAGTTTTTTTAATCATTTTAATAATGATTTGTTTTGTAAAATTGTAGTTTGATCCTTGTACATCTCCTTTAATATTTCACAAGCTTTAAATTTTGACACAAAACCCTCTGATTTAGTTTTCATTCATGTTAAGTCCATAATTTGCATTAAAAACGCTGAACTTCATTAAAATTGTTCTGGATGCATGATTTTCTAGTACAATTGCAATCTAACCCTACTGATTCAAATTTTTATCCAAATGTGCTCAGAATTGCATTTTAAATCCTGAACTTCACTGAATTTACACTGAATGCATGTTTTTTAAGGCATATTTGCAAACTAGTCCCTAGAAATTCATGTTTTCATTCATGAGTCCACTATTTTGCACATTTAACCCTGAATTCCTTTAAAATTACATTAAACACATGTTTTGATGACAAAATTGTAGGTTAGCCCCTAGGAATTGTAATTTTACCAAAAATACACAGTTTTGCACATTTAACTCCCAACTTCCTTAAAATTGCATAAAATGTGTTTTCTTAAGCATTTTTGCTGATTTAGCCCTAGAATCTCAGCCTTCACTCAGGGCATGTAATTTTTGCACAGAGACCCCAGGAAATTTACATATTTCACCCATGCTTGCATTTTGTACATTTTGTTACCCTTTTTCATGCATATTTTCTCATGCGTACTTCCTTGCACATTCACGCATCTCAAACTAGTTTTTCACCATATTTTTCGGATTTCTTCCGATTCTCATGATTTTGATTTGATTTGGATTTTCATGGCTTGAGGGTGTACATTAACAGGCTTGACAATGCCAACATGGACCCGAATGAGGATTATTTACTTTCATTGAATTTTCAAGGGTTTCCTAAGTTTCCGTTGTTTTACATGATGCTTTTTGAATATTTCTGATTTTCACAATTTTCCTCATTGCCCAAGGGTATATAGTAAAGTGGTATTTTCAATGCTTACATTATCCCTCAGATTATTTTCCTTATTATTTCTTTTTATTCATTTCTTCTCTTTATTTTTTTCATGCTTTCGCATTCAATTTAGGCATGTGCATTCAGAGTAGACAAGCATACACACAATAGATCATTAGCAAGTAGGAAACCTAGAAAGAATGATTTCATGGGGAGCAAGGGGGTGCCTAACCTCTTTCCCATGCGTAACAAAAATCTTTACCCTTTCTCTAGCCCGCAATGGTCAAGTGTTGCATCCATTAGGCACGGAGCACACATGCATTCATTTGCATCATTTTTCTTGCATTCATATGTGTGACCATGCCGGTGGAACCCCTAGGCGCGGTTCACCAAACCTACTCTGGTGTGCGGAAACACGCGGGGAGGTCCGATACAGTCATGGCGAAAATGGTGAATCCGGAGGAAGAGACAAGACTCAGAAACACCAATGGGAAAACAAAAAGATAAGGAAAGGAGTCACCACCTAGTCTTTTAATGGAAAGACGAGGAAAACCAAAACAAACACAAGAAAATCACGAAACAAAGCAAAATGCAGAATGCATGTGTGATCCGTGCCTAATGGATAATGCAAGATGAATGTGGGCCAGAGAAAGGGTAATGATTCTGGTTACGCATGGGGAAGGGGTTAGGCACCCCCATGCTCCCGAGAAAACTCGGTCTTTCTAGGTTTCCTACTGTTTATGGTCTGATGAATGTATGCTTGCTTATTCTATATGCTCATGCATGAAAATGACCGAAAACATGCCAAATCAAGGAGAAGTGAAAT
>JAMKQA010122329.1:0-12881 GCA_024699735.1 Posidonia australis | reverse complement strand
AAAAATCATGCAAAACAATAAGGAAGGTCTACGAAAACCAAAAATGCGGGTAAGGATCCCTGTTACGTACGAGGAAGGTGTTAGGCACCCTCGTACGCTCGATAAAATCGGTCTTCTATGATTTCTCCAATGCTTATAAAATGTTGGCTTTTCAGCCTTTTTTATACGCCCGAAGGCGATATGCCATGCGATGCTTAGTGCCTTATGCTAATGGGTGCATGATGTGCAAGGGGAGTGTCTTCGTGTTCAGAAATATCACTCTTTATCCCGGGTCAAGTGTATAATGCAAAGATATTGCATAAATGAAATCAAAGTTGTATCATTTTTGAGTGATTTATCATCATTGCTCGCTATATGCAAATGCAAGTGCAAGTTAAAACACATAAAACAGTAAAAACAAAGTGTGCCTTCCTAGTGAATCCAGGAGGAAAACCAGGGAAAATCCAGGAGAAAAGCGAGTCGAGAAAGCATGATAAAGGTCATATGAAAGCATGCTATGTGCTGAAAGCAGAGTAGTGCGCCGGTTTGGTGCGCCAGACTGGTGAGTCAGTCTGGTGCGCCACCTATGTGCGCCTAGGTGGTCCAGAGTGTTCCAGAATCAAAACAGAGCAAATATGCAACGTTAAATCTTATAAAGATGCATTCAGAAAAGCATAAATCTCAAAAATGCATTCGGGAAAGCTGTAAAGACTCGAGGAAAACAAATCAAATGCATTGGCTTTTAAAACATGATTCAAATTCTAGTGCTTGTGAACCCACCACCGGAGGAAGGGGAGCGGCGCAGAGCAGCGGTCCCAGCGACGTAGGGCCCAAGTGGAGAAAGGCGAGCTGGTCGGAGCTAAAGGGCAATGATTTAAAACCAGAAGAAGAAAAAAAAGCAAAAGGATGGAGATTACCTGTGTGAGGTGCCTGTCCTCTCCGGCGAGCAGCGGCTGCAATGCTCCGGCGAACACACTGGCTGCTGGGGTTGGGCTCTCCGAGGTTGTAAACGAGCTGAAGAAGGTGATCTAAAGGCTAGGAATTTGCTGGGTTTTCTCTAGATCAGGGGGTGTGGAAAGCATGGAATGTGGTTCTCCTCTCTCCGGCGACCTCTCTTTTTCCCTCTCTTCTGTTGCCGTTTTTTCTAGATCCCCACCATGGGTGGTTTCTCGAAGCTTTTAAGGGTGGATGGCATGAGGGGGATCGTGGCTGCAGTTAGCTAGCTCGTGGGGAAGGTAGTTGGGGAAGGAAGGATGGGGTGATGGTCGCCGGAGAAGAAGGTACTATTCCTTTATTTTTTCGTTTCCTAAGTTTTCAATCAAAATGTGGTTTGGGCTTAACAGGCTTGATTTTTGGGCTTTTGGTTTTTTTCCTTTTTTGTTTTGTGTTTGGTTTTGCTTTAGTGTTTTGGTTTTTGTCTTAAGTTTTTGATTATGTTTTGACTTTTTGATTTTGTTTTGGTGATTTTCATTAAATTTTGATTTTGTGATTTTGAAGTTTAATTATTTTTAAAAATTAAGGTTTTAGAGGTTTGAATTTAATTAAGAGATTTTAAATTAATTTCTTTTGGGATTTAAAGTTTTTAGGTTTTTTTCATTTTAGGGTTTTATGATTTAATTAATTAGTTTTAAATTGGGATTTTATAGATTTAACTATTTTAGGGGGTTTCAGGGTTTCTTGGATTTTAATTAAAGTTTTTTAACTTAAATTAGGGTTTTGTTGTTTTAATTAAGGATTTTGGGTTTTAATTTAATTTTTAGATTTTAAGCATGGTTTTTGATTTAATTAGGGTTTTTTGGATTTTAATTAAATTCTTGAGTTTGAATTAGGGTTTTTTGACTTAATTAAATGACTTTAGGGTTTTTTGAGTTTAATTTAGGTTTTCCTTGAAATTTAATGGATTAAAGTGGTTTAAAAATGGATTTTATTTGATTTTGACTTTAATTTGGGTTTTCACTTGATTAACTTGGATTTTAAATGTTTTTAAGTGGATTTTGTTTGATTTTGATTTTAATTAGGTTTTCACTTGATTAATTTAGATTTTAAGTGGATTTTGCTTGATTTTGATTTTGATTTTGATTAGAGTTTTCACTTGATTAATTTGGATTTTAAGTAGATTTTGCTTGATTTTGTTTTTAATTAGGGTTTTCACTTGATTTTTGGATTTTAAGTGTTTTAGGTGAATTTTGTTAATTTGGTTTTTAATTAGTGTTTTTTCTTAATTAATTAAGGTTTTATGTGGATTTAGGTGATTTTTGTTTATTTTTGGTTTTAATCTGGTGATTTTTGCTTGGATTAATTTAGAGTGGACTTATGTGGGCCTAATGAGCCTAGTGAGCTTGAGTGGGTCTAATGGGCTTATGTGAGCCTAGTGTGGGTCTAGTGGGCTTGTATGGGCCTAATGGGATTGTGTGGGCCTAAGTGGGCTTAAGGTTCTATGGAGTTAGTGTTTATGAGTGATGGTTGCAACCAGAGCATCTTCTAGAGGAGTTTGTCGTCAAATGACTACAAAATCGAGATGTCTACAACATACTTAGTGATTTTGAGAACCACAAGAAAATGCTTAATCTAATCTCTAAATCAAAATAATTGCAAGATAGATTCACATAATTGTAAACAATGAAATTTGTATGCTACAGATATCTGTATATAGAAGACTTAACATTACGTTTATCTAACACACTGTGAATCTAACAAGCAGTAAAATACAAGGATTGTCAAACTAGGACCATTGTACATGTGAATCTAACTAAAGAAAAATCCAATGATGTGTACAATGTCTAGTGATATTTGAATCCAACACATTCTGATGCTTACAGTAAATCAGAAAGACCTACTAATGTGTACAATGGACCTGGCAATGTAAGCATCAGAAATATGGGAACTTAGGGAGATACTGCAAGCAAAGAATTAACAGCACATGAAGCCTAAAAATTAGAGTTTAATCTCCAGTTGTGGTTTGATCATGTGCAGAAGAAACCCAGGAATGTGGCAAAATGCAGGTGAAACTCTATACTAAGGCATCCTGAACAGCAGATGACTAGACTTAGTGAAGCAAACAGTGAAGAGGTTTAGTCATGCAAAATCTTTGCGAAAGGATCGGACAAGGCAAGGACAAAAAATCACATCCACAAACCAGATAAATGTGAAAGTAAGTTCAATGAATGATCATAATCATCAAGTCTCTTATATAGGTCCTAAAGGCATTCCAATAAACCTGCCTTTTGCAAATAATACATGGTGATCCCTCCACATGAACCAAGTTTTAAAGTTTGGCAAAGAGTTTCTTTCACACCCCAAGTTGCTCTTCTGTTCAAAAAATTGCCGAAAAACAAGACAGAAGCCAAACCAATGTTGATCCTGCAAATGTGATTTGCCATAAAAAATTACAATGTTTTATTGTCATTGGTTGCAGTAAGATCAAATAGTAAGAAAAAATTTTCGAGGAAGGGGATAATACTAATTTTTCTAGTAATTTTTCAAGTAAAATCAAATAGTAAGAAAAATTATTCTCACTGTATGCAGCCAGATCAAACAGTGAGAAAAATTTCAAGGAAGGCGATAATAGTAATTTTTCGAGATAAGTCGATGTTTATAATAGTTAGGATGTGTAGTCGGTCTTACAAATGATCAGCTAAAGGAAGAAAATTTTTAGAGAATCTTAAAAAAAATGCAGAAGGTCTACTAAGGTTCTGAAAACATAGGGAATAATGGGAAGAATTTGACAAAGTATATTGAAAAAACTAAAAAAATATCATGACATGCAAAACATAGTAAGTTTGCATTATCAAGTTATTAAACCTTTTAAATGATGCATAAACCACTCATTCAAGTGTACACCACCATATAAAAAGGAACATATGTATACATGATTACATAGACAGATTTTCTTACATGTATGACTAAATTAGGGTATATTACAGTTAGGTATCTTCAACCATCGGAGGATTTTCACTTCCATTCTAAGCTATAAGAGTGAATGATTAAGGCATCTAAGCTATTTATCCTAGATTTTGCAGTAACAATCCCAAACCCAATCCTGTCAAGATCATTTTGCAGGTTTTGCTATTCTCACAATTGAAGTGACCCCATGGATGGAGTTGAACTTGCCAAGGAAGTGATCAGGCTGCTGCTGATGTGAATCGATCAAGATCCATGCTCGAGGGAAGTGTGGGTGGACGATGTCATGAGGTTGTAGTTGACCTGATTGAGACAGATGACAGTGGCCATGATAATCGCTTCCGTGTCAATCCAGCTAGAATAGATTCCTAAGTGCCCACGCACCAATTTGTGTGGCCCTGGGAAGAGGTGAAACAAATTATGGTACGTCGTTGAGGCAACCATGGAAAAAACCGTTGGTGATGCTTGAAGGAAGACTGACCTTGTTTCACGAGGGAATGAAGCAAGTATAGGAGCTTGGCCGAGCCGGATCTTTCAGGAATGGAGATAACTGGTCTTCAACAATTGGATGATTCAGAAAGAGAACCATGACCACCAAATTGTATCTAGTGAACTATTAAACAATAAAATTATTGAAAATTATCTTGGATGCCACTTGACATTGTCAGTCAATGGTGCAGCATACATGTAATGGAAGCGTCACCATGATAGCTAAGTCATGGACTTCTTTTGCATAAAAGTGGTTTATACCAATCCAATGGCAACTGAACTGAACAAGGGACATGAAAACTAATCCTTTGTAAAAGATAATCGAGACAATTGCCTAAGAGGAAGAAAACTGTTACTTATACCATCAGTAGGAAGATCATGGAATCTAAGGTCTGGATTCCAAACCATCATACAAAGTTCACTATTATACAAGGAGAGATTATAGTCAAGGCACTAAAGCAAATACTTTCAGTGAATTCAATTCATTACCCAGGCTCTGCAACAGAAGAAAGAAAATTCTGAAATACAGTTTTATAAATGGCATGCTGGGTGGTTATAATTGACGTAAAAGGGCAGATTACAATTAAAAGCAACTCTGATACAACTTTTCAAAGAATAAATTTCAGCTTATAAGAATTCCATTTGGGTGATTCCCCAGCATGATACTATAAAGATTAGGAAACCGAAAGGAAGACCAAGGGGGACTAACAGCAAATGAGCACAAGATTGATACAAGAAGAAAAGACCAGCTTTTAATTAACACAAATCATCGGTAGGAAGATCATGCGAGGCTCATAGTGTCAAGATGATGAATATATGCAGGCCACACATAACAAAAAACACCAAAAACTTCTGCAGCCAATAAGCTAATGAGACACAGCAATAACAAGCACGTTCAAGATATGCATGTGTTTGTGACATTAAATAGATGGCTGGTTGGTGATAATGACAAAATATACAAACAAATTGGTATCTAGATTTGTCACAACTTACAATACTTGTCATGTTACAGTTGGACAATGACAGAAACCATCACATGGCGCAGGTTTCTTATATTTGCGGTTTTATAGTTGGCCGTGTTTTGATGCCAGAAAGTAACAATAAAAACCAAGTGTAAGGCTTTGCCTCAAGGGGAAGGAGAAATGATTTCAGTTATGTTGGAAAACAAAACAGCTAGTAATTTCTGTAAATGATATTTCAGTGAAGATGCTTCTTATTTATCGCAGGAATACTCTAATATTTTGACTAGTAGTTTATCCCTTTTTCAGGATACAATAGCTCAAATTCATACAAAACACTATCGAAATTTTGTTCCAACAACAGCGTCGAACTGAGGATAACATAACACCCATTAAGCCTCCATAAATTTCCAAGATTTTTATTTGCATGGTCTATGTAGGTACAAACATTCACTTAGAAGAATCTTGAGTTACAGCACATCCATATATCAGTCTAGTGATTTGTCCATCCACTCACTCTTCTCACATGCCTAACCACACCAGTCTTCAGTAAAACCTCTCCATACACTACTACAAGGCTGGAAGGGCAAAGACCTTGGCAAAATACACGGAACAAATAGAAGAAAACAAGCACAGAGGGGCAGAAATTCCTTGGTACCAAGTATCATTTCCCAAGTCTAGGAACACACAGTGCCAAATTCTTATTAGATCCAAAGATTAGCTACCATGATAGCCACTGGCTGACATGCATTCACTGAACCATCCTGGATGATGGAGCCTAGGCCGTATGTTGCTGAGCCAACGACGGTGACCGGGGAGAGTGGCCTTCACTGTTTGTCCTATGGAGCCTGCACTTGAAGGATCCAACGTGTGTGGCTGGTGCACATACACATTTCGGAACGGTTGCTCCTGTCTGGTGGCCATGACTGCATGATGGGGAGCTGGAAGACCATGCCCTCTTTGCGTTCTTCGGGGAAGGGTAATGGAACTCATAGTTGGTTTCTTCAGAAGGAATGATGACATAGGGTGCAGCCATCTCTTTCGATTTTAAACAGGACGCAAATTGCTGAAAAAAAAAAAGAATACTTATGTCAGACTACCCCAAAAACTCATATCATCTGAAATTTGATGAAGCGCATGAGGAGGAAGTGAACAAAATGGATTCTTAACAAAAAACTTGCTCCAGAAGCAGCAATAGAAGGATTGGAACATGGCTAGAAGTAGAAATCATGCTCAGAAACATTGCAGGATTGGAAAAGAAATCCTTAGTGATCCAACATACATAACACTGAAGAAAGGTACAATAAGAAAAAAGTTGACATCAGGATGTTAATCTGGGATATGAAATATACTACAACAACAAAAGTAGACTCAAAGCTCAAAAAAGCATCAATTTTTAACAGCTTAAGCTATCAAACTAACTGCCAATCTATACAAGAAAAAAATAACTGATACAATTTGATGAAAGCTATCAATGAATAAGGCATATCATAATTCCACAGGCCCTGATAACAATGAAAGAACAAATAAACAAGTCAAAAAGAGGAGACAAATTAATGACAGTAAGAACGGCAATGGAACTAAACTAAGAATTGAGAAAATCACCTGAAGAGTGAAAGATCACAACTTTTTTTTCACTTTTGGTTTTGTTTATTATATCTTGCAAGAGATTTCACGGTCCAAATGGAAAGGTGGAAGACAATGAAACCAGCAATCTACAAAAGAAGCCTGAAATTCTTCTTCCCTTCCAGGAGCCAAACTGGCAAACTGCGTTTTACAGGAGAATGCTCCTCTGTTATGGGCACACCATCGATGCCGGTCAGCTCTGCCCAGTACTGCCCGGGATTCCTCCCAATCCACTTTTCCGTGTTCTATGTCCCACCAGTCGTAATCACCACCAGATCCAAAAGTAAAAAGTCTAAATATCTATCACAGACTTAACAAATGGTCGACACCACCACTGAATCCAAATATAGAACGTATCACTGCAATTTTTTTTATCTAGGATATAGAAAGTAGATAAACCAATGATTTTCATGAAGCAGTTGATGGTAAGATATCCAACGGCAAGCAGGAAGGACATCATCACAGCATCGGGACAAAGGCGGGCCCCATGTAACTATCTGGAGGTGGATAGGCTCTTCATTTTTTACCCTTTTTTTTCCATTTTTGGGTGAAAGGTGGACAGAAAGGCTCTTATCCGTAAGTGGCTCCCACTTTGCCTTGCCAAATAATCTATCAAAATATCTACTTTATCCAGTTAGACCTACAAATATCGCAAACAAATCTGCTTGAGTGAGAAGAGAAATAGATACTGTATTATCTAGTACTGTCAGCCTTGCATTATGATCTCATTCTGATGTCTGCAAGGATTATGGGCAACTGTTCCTTTTTATTTAATCGCATATATATACACACACATAAACAAACACACACATATATGTATATATCTAATCACTCGTTACAAAAACAATCTTTTTTTTTTAATACTGTATTCTAATTTCAAAATCACTAACGTAGTTAGATGTCTGGTGAGTAGCTAAACAGAAGATTAGATCAGTTTAATTCATTGAATCTTGCTCACAATATTATCTAGGTCTTCTTCACAATATTAACTAGTTATTCTTCTACAAGGACTTTGATTTCATCGAATAAAAAATCCATTGGTATGATGAGAAGAACATGACTAGTTTTGTCATCATCTAGTGGATAACGTGGATGCATCGAAGTCGTTGGGCATCTCAATCAATGGACCATAACACCCAAGACCAACTAGCTAGTTAAGCCTTTCTGAAGTTTAAAACTTGGATTACTTACTAAAACAACCAATGAAATGCTTAATATAATGGCCACAAGTTTCTATTTGTTTATCTTAATACTGAACTGAGATGATATTGGTAGTTAGCAGCATCGAGTTAAGACGCCCCATGACTGCAAGCACTGCATGATGTGCGTCGTTTTGTCCTTATCCCAATCACAATAAAATGGATCCAGTTATCTCATTACGAGGGCATGTCGACATGTTACTGGGTCCAAAAGTAATCCTCATTTCCAACCAACATATTCTGCATTCAAGATCGGATAGAGTATGGTTTTCGTTTACTTTTCAAATGGATTGCGGTATTTAAAGTCATTAATAGTCTTAGACGTAAGAATTCATCCTACATATGATATTATCTTACTACAGCTTTTTGAATGAATTCCTTTACTTCTATAAGACTTTCATGAATTCAAGACTGCTAGTGCAATAAATAGATGCAGAGAGCCGCCGCCGCCACCTCTTTGGGGTCACCCTCCCTAGCCGTCGTCATCGCCCCTTCCTCTCGTCAAGGATATGGCAAATGAAGGGGGTTTGGGTGGTACAGATCAGTCAGATCCTTTACGGAATCATAAGAAACCTCTTAATCTTATACAGAATATTAAGAAACCACTGGATGGGTTTGTGTTCACCGCTAAAGCTTTTGATACTTTCGATAGATAATTGGACCAAGAAAATGGAGAGGTCCTTTCGACATCAAAGGCCGCTAGAATAGTTGTTAGTGGACGAGATCCACATATCTCGAGCAACTTCTATTCAAATCATGTCATTAAGGAAGCTCACAAGGGTCTTTCTGAGGAGCCCAGAAAGGAACTGTAAAGGTTAGTACACAGGATGTCGAACGTCCTACAGTGAAAAATCCCCTTCGGTTTCCCCTACTTTTCCGTAATGTAAAGGAGATTCCTCAAATTCCGAAGACTTGTCTTTTGCGGTAGCTACTAGAGCAACTCATAAAGTCCTAGATTTTCCTGGTATTGCAGTGTGGATGCCTGTTATGATGGATGGAAAGGAAGTTATTCAATTTTCAAGAGATGAAGTAGCTCAAATGGCTAGTGCCTTTACATGGACCTTAATAGGTAAATTTACCACTAGGAGATCCCAAATGATGGATATTCTAACATACATGAAGAATGCTTTGAGCTTTCAAGAAGAATTCTTTGCTGTGGCTCTGGATCAAAGACATATCCTAATACGCTTCAAAAATAGAGAGGATTTTGTCAATGCATATATTAAACAAGCTTGAATAATTAAAGGGAAAGGATGAGAATTTTTAGATAGTCTCCTAAATTTGTTCTAGGGTCGGAATCCTTTTGTGCCCCGGTTTGGGTGGGACTTCCCTCTTTGAAAGTACACTTACAGAATCTTGATGCTATTTAATCAATTGCTAGTCTTTTGGGGAAGCATCTCTGTGCTCATAGCCATGTTTTCAAATTCACTAGGCCTAGATATACCTATGTCTGTGTAGAGATGGATCTGTCTCAACCTCTTAAACAAGTTATTTTCATAGATAATGGAGGAGAATTAGTTGAGCAGAAGGTTAGGTACGATAACTTTGTACCTCTCTATTGCAACTCTTGTTCTATGGTTGGACACAGTACTAGAGATTGCAAAAGAAATGTTTCTAGACAGGATAGTATCAATATTCATGTTACTGAACATGTTAATGAGTCCCAGGGAAATAATGACAATGGTGGCAAAAAGATGGAAGGATCTAATGGCCATTTATCTAAGAATGCTAAGAAAAGATGGATCAAAAAGATGAAAAAGAATGCAGTGGAAGAAAATAATAGCAAAGGATTAATGAACAACAAATTGATAACAAGTTCTTAAAGGATATTGAGGAAGCCAAGAGGCAATCTTTGAAGGATGCAAAGGGCAAAATGCACATTGTAGAAGATATCAATAGGACAACGGAACATGTCAAGGGTAATGAGGATATCAAGAAAAGAAAATTTGGAACTCAACCAAAGGGAACTGGGAAATCATCAAAAGCTTGGGTGGAGACTGTTTTTGATAGCCAGAAAGTTATTA
This sequence comes from Posidonia australis, assembly GCA_024699735.1. Lineage (NCBI taxonomy): Eukaryota > Viridiplantae > Streptophyta > Magnoliopsida > Alismatales > Posidoniaceae > Posidonia > Posidonia australis. Next base: position 2,705 of record JAMKQA010122329.1, on the reverse strand, counting down.
GGGTGAAATCAAGACAGAAAGTGGAACCTATTCTGGAATAGGTAATACCTTATAAACAATTTGATTCAGTAGAAGAGATTCCAGACCACAACAAGAACAAGAAGTGGGTGTTACCATCAATCAAGAAAGGAGTCAACAGAGAGGAAAGTAGTGGCAAGGACAAACTCATCGAAGACTCGGTTGTATAAGAAGGCAACTATTAAAGTCAGAGAATTTGTAGACAAACAGATCAGAGTAGATGAGGAAAATAAACAGGCAGAAAGACTAAAGAATTCTAGAAGAGGTAAAAACAAGAGAATAATTCAAATAGAGGATGATCTTCCTTATCAAATTCAGAATGAAAGATTCTGTTGAAGGCAAAATTTGCACAAAGGTGATGGTCAATCCTGTCAAAGAGGCAACAGTTCCAGCAATCCAGTAAAAACAAAGCCTTCGAAAGTAAAACAAAAGCTTATTGTCCAAATCCCAAGCACTAATGACAGGTTGGAGGCCTTGATAAAGGAGAGTCTAAACAGCCTGGAGGTAAAGAAAGAATTTATTGGAGCTGTCAAAGAAAATACGTCGGATGAGCTTCTGATGTTTGGGTCAAGAAAGGATATTAGGGATGATATATTAATGCTGAAAAATGCAAGGTACTCCATGGATGAAATCAAGGAAGCTTGCCCTGCCTTGATTGCTGTGGCTATGGCTTTAGAGAATGAATTAAGGGATGATATTGATAAGGAGATTATTCCCAACAATGATGATGGGCCCAATGAGACTAAAGACTAATGGGACTCTCAACACAGAGATCCTAGGTTTGTTAAGACCAACAAGAAAGATTCAAGTGTGGAGGATGTAGCATCTAATGGAGATGGAATCAATAAAGAAATATCTAATGATATGGACCTTCCTTGGATTCCTAAAATTAGAGAGAAGTCTAGAATTCCACTTGATATAGCTACTTCCCTTAGTAACATTAGGGGAGAATCTGATTCTACTGTGGTAAAGACTTCATTGAAGGAGGTAAAAGCTCTTTCTGATGGAGGAAAGGTCATACCTCAAAGGAGGACATATAATCTCAACAAAAAAAAACAGGAAAAAATCAATTAGACTGGAAAGTCTATCATACCACTTTGACAATACTTGTAATGGTTGATGCAATTATATGAAACTGTAAAGGAATTGGCAATTCTTCTACTGTGAATCATCTGAAAGGCATGGTCAGCAAATTTAAATTCTCTTTTTTGGCCTTGTTAAAGCCTATGCTTGCTGAGGATAAAGCCAGTAGAATTATGAAGAATCTAAAGATGAACTAGTTCTGGAACAATTCAGTTGCAAATAACAAAATTTGGGTTTTCTGAAATGATGATATATCAGTTAGAATATATTGTGAAACTAGCTAGGCCTCTACATTTCTAGTGGAAAATGCTATGAATCAGGATATCTTTCTTTTGATTATCCATGTTGCTTGTGATAGACCTGCTAGAAGGGAATTGTGGTTAGACATGTTGAACTTGAGTTCTTGTATAGGCAAACCTTGGCTTCTACGGGGTGATTGGAATTGTGTTACTACTACATCTGAATGCATTGGAGGAGGGGTCTTTGATTTCCCATGTGCAGATGATTTTATAGACTTTTTGCAATTTACAGGACTTGGTGTAGACACCCCGATTTTGAGGTAGTTCATTGATAAGGCTTCACTTGTTGCTTTGGATATGGCTGACCCTTGGACCAATCCCTAAGCCCACAGCAAGCCCGCAGCCTAGTTAGGAAACCAGACCAATAGGGGAGAGCACCTAGCTAGCTCACCTAGCCAACACACCAACCCAGCACACCAACCTAGCACATCAACCTAACGCACTTCCCTAGCGCACATAGGTGATGCACTTATCCAGCGCACCTCCCTGACGCACAAGGCTGCGACTGCTGACTTTCCACCTTCCTTGGCTGTTACCTCCAGCAGCGAATGTACCGTGGAATATTCCAGGCTCTTCGTCTGCAAGGCGCTCCTTATACCCGTAACTCATCCCTGAGAGCTCCCTATAAAAGGACCTCCATAGGCACCGTTTTGCAGGGCCACAACAGAGAGAAAAATCCTGAGAGCTGAGAATTCTGAGCAGAATCCTTGCACCCAGTCATTTTCCACCCTAAAATCCAACCTCTGCACGAACTGTTCCATCAGTCCAGCAGCTTATTTTCATTCCCTGGAGCACCCCCTTGCGTCCTAGAGCCTTCCAAAGCAGCAATGATCTTCTTATTTGTGATATTGCAAGAGGGAACACATCAAGAGGTAGGCTTTCTACCTCCTCTTTGCTTTCTTCTAAATTTCATGTCAGAATTTAGTAAAAGCATGCTTAAAATCTTATGAATGATTTGTTTTGTTCCATGTTTTCGATGTTTACATGATAGCATGCTCGCTTTCTTTGCAAATAATCTCCATGCTAATCTATGTTTTCATTTCTAGCATGAGATCGGCATAAGCATAAGTTTTATTGCTTCCTTGCATATAATACCTTGCCATGCACCTATGTCTGCCATTTGCACGTGGAAGCATACACACTTGATCATCATATTCACATGTTTTGATTCAGATCTTGCTGATTCTTGAATGTTTCACATTTTCATGCATGAACCCATCATTTGTTTCGATTTCAAATACTTTGTTTTCATGATGGTTATTGATCCTGCACTCGCATCATGTGTTTTCCAGTTTTATCATGGCA
>JAMKQA010122328.1:0-15771 GCA_024699735.1 Posidonia australis | reverse complement strand
TCCTACCCTATATATATGTAATCTCTCTCAATCTAATGAACAGCACACATCTTTTTCTATCCAAATCACATGGTACCAAAGTACAGGGACAAACCCTAGCCGTCAGCCACCTCTCCCTACGTTTCCAAAGACACTCATTGTCAAGAATTTTGTATCATGTTGATGCTTGTTTGCTATTAAATGCCCTATCCAATGGCATTGTTGAGCTTATCAGGGTGTTATGTGTTGAGTCTATTATTAGATAAACAGATATCCATTTATATCCTACCCTATATATATGTAATCTCTCTCAATCTAATGAACAGCACACATCTTTTTCTATCCAAATCACATGGTACCAAAGTACAGGGACAAACCCTAGCCGTCAGCCACCTCTCCCTACGTTTCCAAAGACACTCATTGTCAAGAATTTTGTATCATGTTGATGCTTGTTTGCTATTAAATGCCCTATCCAATGGCATTGTTGAGCTTATCAGGGTGTTATGTGTTGAGTCTATTATTAGATAAACAGATATCCATTTATATCCTACCCTATATATATGTAATCTCTCTCAATCTAATGAACAGCACACATCTTTTTCTATCCAAATCACATGGTACCAAAGTACAGGGACAAACCCTAACCGTCAGCCACCTCTCCCTATGTTTCTGGCCATCTTCGGCGCCAGCGACCCCTTTTTCAACCACCTCCAGTGCAGGTAACCTCCCCAACACCTTCCTTTCTCTTTCCCAATGCCGACAGCATCTTCCTTTGCCCTCTCCGCCCTCAATAGGGGCCACCAAGGCCATCTCCGATGCCAACAGACTTCCGATAGCCCAGATCTACCGCCAATAGGCCTGCGACGACCCAATTCCGTCGCCGGACGGCCCTATCTGGCCCATCCAGGTGTCGACAAACCTATTCCAAGTCTATACAAGTACTACTTGGGGTGTTTTTGATCTCCTTTCTGTCTTTGGTGGTCTCTGGTGTTACATTTATCCATCGCGCAGGTAAATAGGACGTCAAAAGGTACCTTTAACTACTCTGATCGTGAATCGTGATTGATGCTGCCATACAGTCCATCAAGAAGACTGTTTCTATCATTATCTACTACTGCTAAGGATGGCTATTGTCTTCCACCTAACTACTAATTTGTGCAATCCTTTTTGAAGTATATTCTGCATCATTTTCCCCCTACAAATAACGATATTTAGATCTGATTTCTGCAAATATAATGGCCTCTAAAGATTTGTTTGTTAAGAATCTTAATGGAACTTCAGAAAAATTTGATGAAAGGAACTACTTGATGTAGACCCAATATTTTGAAACTTTTTTAGCTACTCATTTGAAACTTAAACACCTCACTCAACCTCCACCTGAGAAAAAGGATAGTACTTTTGAAGATTGGTATGCCAAAGATCCAACAGTTGTCTCATGGATGGTGAACAGTATAGAATCTTCGATTGCTCGTAAGGTGATGCTTCTCAGTCCTGTAAAAAAAAATTGAGATACTTTGACGAATATATATAGATATGAGTAAAATATCTCTAGAGTTTTTGATGTATATGAATAGATCTTCACCTTGAAAATGGATGAAAGTTCAATACAGGAGCACTTCGATCTCTTCTTGAGGAACTTGACTTATATCAATCACTAATATCAGATATCACTCCGATGCGTCAGTATCGTAAAGAACTTGTAGTAGCTGCGTATCTATTTAATCTGACTAGAACTTTTGTCTCAAGTCCAGGGTCAAGTTCTTGCTTCAGATTTTACTCGTAGCTTGGAAAATACTTTTGCTCAGGTTCTTCATATCTCTACTGGTACACCAACGTCTACGTCAGATCAGCAACAGCTGCCACTAGTGGTCGTAGTTCTAGTAGAAGTGGAGATCAAGGACGGACCGATGGCAAAAGTCGTACTCTATGTGAATACTATGGTCGTACTAAACACAGATCTTATCGTTACTGAAAGAAGTTTGGAAAACCTAATTGGACACAAGTTTCTACAAAGGTACAAAATACATCTTCAGCTGCTCCTACTGCTAATGTATCTCTAGTAACACTCTCTCATGACGAATATGTTCAGTTTCTTTAGTTTAAAGAGACTCAGGCTTCTACAGTTATGACATCGCATGTTACTGCTTCCACATTAGGTATTTTTGATTTATTTGCTTCTAGCGACAGTACTTGGATTATTGATTCAAGGACATCCTCTCATATGACAGGTAGTCGTGACTTTTATTCTCGTTTATCCCAATTACCAGACATTAGATCAACTTTCATTGCAGATAGTAGGACTTATCGTGTGTATGGATAATGTACCATTCGTGCTATGTCTCAATTGACATTAGACAAAGTCCTTTATATAATAGTATTTCCAGTTAACTTTTTATCAATTAGTTCCATTACCAAACATCTTAATTGTTTTCTAACATTCTTCCCTTTTCACTGTACCTTTTAGGACCTGTAGGCAGGAAAGAGGATTGGTTTCGAACGTGGCAAAGGTTAAGGAGTCTACTTGCTTGCCAAAGATGAGAAACCTTGAGGCCTTACATCATTAACTTTCACTGCAGATCACTCTATATTTGGGATCGTCGCTTGGGTCATCCTTCTTATCGTAAACTACAGCAAGCTCTTCTATAAATGTTTATTTTCTCTTATCAGTATGAGTCGTATAAGTTAGGTAAACATTATCGTGATACCTTTCGTCGTCTTAGTTTGGTTAGAAATTAGAATCTCTTTGAGTTGGCTTATTATGATGTATGAGGTCCTGTTAAAACATCTTCTGTGTCTAGTTATTAATATTATATTATCTTTATTGATGATTTTTCAAGTATCATGGGTTTATTTGTTAAAAGATAGAGTTTGTGTTCTTGATACTATCAAAAAAAAATCGTGGAAATAATAAATCAATATTCTGTTTGTCCAAAAATTCTTCGTAGGAATAATGCATTGGAATTTACTCAAGTAAGTTTGTATAATTATTATGAAACTCTTGGTGTTATTCAGCAAACCTCCTTTCCTTGTACATCACAATAAAATGATGTAGTTGAACCAAACATCGCCATATCCTTGATGTTTCCAAGTCTCTGATGTTTGAAATGCAAGTTCTCAAGTATCTGTGGTCTGAAACCGTCTTAATAATTTCCTATCTCATCAATCATATGTCTTCTATCCCACTTAGGGGAGAGGGAAAATTCCCCTTAAGAGGTTATGTCCTAATGTAGATATTTTCCCACTTAGTCTTCGAATTTTTGGTTGTGTCGCATTTGTTCATGATTTAACCCTAAATTTGGATAAACTTGCTCCTAGATCCATTTGATGTGTGTTTTAGGGATATTCTCGTACTTAACGTGGTTATCGTTGTGATATTTGTGCTAATAGGAAATACATAGTCTCTGCTGATGTTACCTTTCATGAAAATCAATGCTTCTTTGCTACTGATCCATTTTCATCAAATAAAGTACCTTTACCTTGCATTGTTAAATTTGGTGGTATTAATGATGCTCCTACCATAAGCGAAACAGTGTCAAATACTTTAACAGATATATCAGCGACGGTCACGTCCCCTCACAGTCACATCTTCTTCACCATCTACAGATCTACCACCCACAAACTTCCACTTGCCCATTGTTATAAGAAAAGGTACACAAGTTTCCACGGTCTATCTCATTCCTCATTTTGTTAGCTATGATCGCCTTCACCTTACTTTTCGTATGCTTGCCTTGTCTATTACTTTTGAATCAATTCCCAAGAACTACCAAGAGGCTCTTTTACACAATGGAAAGCACCAATGGATGATAAAATGGATACACTTGTGTCTCATGGGACATGAACATTGGTACCTAGACCAGAAAAAATAAATGTTGTTACTTACAGATGGGTGTTTGCCATTAAATACAAACCTGATGGTATAGTGAATGAGTATAAAGCTCGCTTAGTAGTATGAGACTTTACACAAGAGTACGGCATTGATTATTCTGAGACATTTTCTTCTGTTGCTTAGTTGAATTTCATAAGAGTTGTTCTTTGCAATGTTATCAACCAATCTTGAGACATCTGTCAACTTGATGTCAAGAATGCGTTTCTGTATAATAATCTTATGGAACAGTTGTATATGAAGCAACCCCCTAAGTATGTTACTCAGGAAGGGAATCAAGTGTGCCTTCTTAGGAGAACTATCTATGGGCTCAAACAAAGTCCACGAGCCTGGTTTGAGAAGTTTAACTGCATTGTGACTACTTGTGGTTTCCAACGTTGTGTTGTGAATCATTTTGTGTTCTACAAACAGGCAGGCAATGGTTGTGTGATACTAACTGTGTATGAGGATGATATTTTAGTGACTGGTAGTGATTTTACAGGAATTCAAAGGACGAAGGATCATTTACAGAAACATTTTGTGACCAAAGGCACAGGTAAATCTAAATTTTTTTTGGACATTGAATTTGCTTATACTAGAGATAGAATGAAATTATCACAAAAAAAATATACACTGGATCTATTACAGGAAACCAATCTCTTGGGGTGTAAGTTAAAAAATATTCCATTTGATCTGGGACAACTCTTCACCTCTGTTAGAGGATGTTGGTAGATACAGGCAACTTGTTAGAAAGTTGATTTATCTGACTATAACCCAACCAAATATTGCATATACTGTTGGGATCCTTAGCCAGTTTATGCAGAAACCAAAGGTAATACATTGACTGGGAGTCTTACGAGTATTGACTTATGTTAAGAAGACTCCTGGAAAAGGACCAATGTACAAGAAAAATAGCCATCTACTCATTGAAGCCTACTTAAATTCTAGATATGCAGGCGATAGAAATCAGAAATCTACTTCTGGATATTACACACATTGGAGGAAATATGATCATGTGACGCAGTAAAAAGCAGAATGTCGTCTCTCAATCTAGTGCTGAATCTAGATATAGATCTATAATTCAAACTGCTTATGAGATGATGTGACTTCGCTCTCTTCTGACAGATCTAGGTCTTCCAGTTGTTGTACCTATACCCATGTACTGTGATAATCAAGCGACCATCTACATTGCTAACAACCCTGCCTTCTATAAGCATACCAAGCATATAGAAATGGATTGTCATTATGTTCATGAGATGGTTATGAATGGAATTATTGCTACTTTATATACATAATCATTTAATCAGTTAAAACTTATGAGTTTCTTTGTAACAAATTAGACATGATAGATATATAAACTCCAACTTGAGGGGAAGTCTTGAGCTTATTTGGGTGTCATGTGTTGAGTCTGTTATTAGTTAAACGGATATCCATTATATCCTACCTTATATATATGTAATCTCTCTCAACCTAATGAACAACACACATCTTTTTCTCTCTAAATCACAAGGTCAATTGATGGTACAAGCTCAATTGATTACTAAAAAGGCCACTTAAACATATGGTTTGAGGACATTTTGCCCAAACGTAACCTTAACTCCATCCTTAACTTTTTCTGACTGGTCAATAATAATAATAGGTTGATGATCCAACTAAGGATGTTCATGGAACAATCTTCAAAATATGTCGCTCAGGGAGAAACACGTGTGAGTGGAAAAAGACAATCTATGGTCTCAACCAAAATCATACATGGATTGAGAAATTAAGGTAGGATGTCGCAGGTGTAGGGTTTCAACACAGTCATGTAAATCATTCTATATTTGATGGACATTACTGATCTGATACACTTGTACTTGTGGTGTATATTGAATCGACATGATATTTAACCGAATATCCGTATTTACCAGATATAGAGTCAGCATCAATGTTTACCAGTAAACAGTGTAGATATTGGTCAACATACAGTAAAATTTGCATGAACATGGCATAATTTCCTATAGGCACATGCATTTTTTCACTTTAAAAGAAAATTAAACCTACATGGATATTTAATACTTAGAATAAAAAAGAAAATGTTATGTAAGGATGAGATGTGAAACCCTAATTATATCATCAGGAGACAAAGGTTTCCATATCTTTATCATCATTTAAGGATTTCCGCATCTTCGTTTATTAATCAACCAACAAATTCTAACGCCAAGTTTGTTGTCACATAGACAAACTAACCCTATTCCCACTTGAACAGTAGAAGAAAAATAACTAACTCTATCTATCAAAACTGGGATGATTTTATCTCGGATGTAAAACTGAATCGGAAGATAAAATATTAAAAAAGTATATTAGTCTAATCCTAGACTACCAAGGACATTGTAAACGAAAAGGTTGTGGCAGTTCAAAAGCTTGTATCTCTATTTTCTGAAAGTGACAATATGTATTTTGGAGAGGCAATTGAAACAGGAAGTGAAATTTTCGAAAAAAAAAACTAATAGGCTTGCATCAAGGATTAACACAATTTTTCCATCCTTCAAAGCATAGATAAATTTGGTAGGAAAATACAAGGTGACCATACAAGGTGCATGTTCCTAATAAATAAAACATAAATAGCAGGAACAAGGCCAAATGATCAACTTAAAATTCTACATTGGACATTTTATTATCTAATGGTTTTAGATTTTAGACACAGGAGGACTAAAATGGAATTTGTGAGGCCTATAATTGCTTAAAACTGGAGTATGTGGATACCAGATGTAGCAAGATTCTACTGTGACAAGAACTGCCTTAGCTAGAACAATGCCTTTATGCGAGAACTGACAAATACAGAAGGAATTAAAACAAACAATGAAGGGAAAAATGTAAAAATAAACTTGATACATACAGGGGGCACTCGAAGAACCTTTATTTTTGATACAAGGCAATCTAAGAAGTTATCATTCTTTAAATCAGAGTAGAATAAACGTCTCCTATCATGGAAAGCTACTTCTTCTTTCAAAACCTGAGATATATAAAGTTACAAACATAAGTACTGTAGTAAAAAAATAAAGATTAATTTTCACATAAACCCCTAAAGTTGCCCCAGTTTCAAAAAAAAAAACCCTCACATTTGGCATCTGTGTCAACCCTCACATTTGCCTCCACTTTCAAATACTAACCCTAATGGTTTATGAAGGTATCAAAATCAATTTCAAAGGGAAAAAGATATGTATACCTTTAAATCTTATTTTCAAAAAAGCTCCTATAGCATAGCTATTAGTATTGATTGAAATTTAACATATCTAAAGAAGAGGAAGGCTTCAAAATCAACAGATTTAGTGAAGAAGATATTTAAAAGTGGAGGCAAATGTGATGGGATTGACAAGGAGACATCAAATATAGGTTTTTTTCGAGAGGCTATATGACAATTGCCCAAAAAAAATAAATGTAAAATACAAATCCAATGCACTCACTGTATCTTCAGCCCTGAAGAACCATTGAACAGTGAAATAACATTCACCGTCCATTGTCTTGAAAAACTCCAATATCCTGCCAATATAATTTGGTTGTCCTTCAACACCCTGATAACCAAAAATAGTGATAAGAAGCTATTGTAGAAGGCTAGAAGCAAATAAGGTTGTAAAAAGCCTCAATTTTTCCATGAACTTATGATTATATATTCAAGCTTGCCTGGTTGTGTATTAATTTGTTATAAAAAATTTAGTGAAGCATGATGGAGTGAATTCACATGAAGAGATTCGCACGGCTTCTAACCCTTGAGGACTCCACAACTTGCTATCATTAACCAAAGTACTCGAGAATGGACGTATTTTCATTCAAACATGTCATGACAAGAATATGTATTGAAGCATTTAAATTAATATCAAGAACTTAAATTATCATGCTTAAGATGTAGATCTATGAAGACGAACCAACAAGCATTGTTTCTCAATTTTATAATTATTAACTAATCCTCCAACTCAAAACCAATTAATAGTGAGTACAGAGACCCAGGATTATATAAGGCCTCTGAATAACTTGTAATTTCCCAATGAAGGTTTGTTCTCTAACATGACTTCTCACGTTCAGCCTCCTTTAAGTTGTGCATGTGAAGATATTTCGTAACTGGTGACGTGGTGAGTAGAAATAACATTTGAATCCCACTAGGTTCAGTGATGGTACCATACTGAATGTAGAGGTAGTGAACCACATTTGATTCTGCGATGTCAACATTACTACAATAAATAAATCAAGAACATTATAAAGTTGTCAATTATCATCACGATCAAAAATAATGTGAAGTAGAACTTCCAATACAGATCCATTATTGATGAGATTCATTTAACCAATTATTCATCTATCAAGATACACATTAAGTGGCATGTATTTTATCCATTTGGACATCTATTTATGAAAATGATGTAGACCAAGAAGGGCAAACATCAACAGATACTGACGTTTGGATTCTGCAATATTTTTCACATTATTTATAGGAACTTATGCTTAAGATAATAAGATGTATACATGTACTGCAGTTGCCTAAAAGCAAAGTAAAAAAAGATATTAAAATGAAGAATTATGTCATTTAGCCTATCCAATTTGCGGGTTTATGCATTTGGAAGTACTGGAATTGATTTGCAAAAATTCAATTTCATCTATAAATTAGTGATTTCCACATAATTGAAATTTCCTTGATACATAATGACTTCAGTAAACTTACTATAAAATAATTATGTATAATAATATATTATTTTATTTATTTAAGAATATATAATGAATTGTAGTAAACTTTTCTACCAAATAATGGTGTGTTAATATTTATTTTATATATTATAATATTTATTTTATTTATTTAATAATATATAATGGTTTTAGTAATTTATTATCGAATAATGGTGCATGTTAATATTAATTTTTATTTATGTAATAATATTTGATTTTAGTAACCTTTATTATCAAATAAAGGTGTAAATATTTTATTCATTTAATAACATATAATAATTTTAGTAACTTTATTATCAAATAATGGTGTATGGTAATAATTTAATAACTATAAGTTGTTAGTAAACTTCATTATCCAATAATGGCAAATGTCAATATTATATTATATTTATTTCACAATACATACAATTTTAGTAAAATTTATTATAAAATTAAATTCTATAACGATACTATATGTTATATTTAATAATATATAATGACTTTAATAAACTTTATTATCAAATAATTGTGTATGCTTGTACAATAATTGATTATTTTCTAGTAAGCTATCAATAATGATGTATTATAATATTATATTTTACTTATTTAATATTACATAATTATTTTAGTAAGCTTGATTATTAAATAATGTTGCAATATAATTTTTTTTACTGTGTATAAACTACGATGTATGATAAGGTTTGCTTAAATTAAATATAATTTCCTTCTAATTTCTTTACTATGTATAAATGCTCAGATTTTGCATTCTTTTTATTTCTATAACATACACAAAAACAATAAAATGAGTCCAAAAAACTCAAATTCCCTTACTTTTTAAGCTCATGTTTGGATGCAGGAATAAAGATGGGGCAAAATTGAAATAGTAATTCTTTTTGACAAATCAAAAAGTGGAATAAAAGCGGAATAATAATTTCTATTCTAATTTACTTATTACAGAATAACTATTCCATAGAAAAAGTAGAATAAAGTTATTCCGCTAAGTTATTCTCAGACATGTATGTATACGACGAGTTTATTTTTCATTAAAAATTAATACAAATATAATATAATGTATACATATTTTAAACTAGATATATATCTTAATAATTAAGTTGATTATTATTAATCTACATGTTTTCCACTTATTCCAACACTTATTTTGATACTTATTCCACTTTTCATTTAAACCAGAATATATCTCTGTACACACTTATTCATCTTTTAAAAAAAATCACTTTCAAACTGAATAACAATACCATCAGAATACTAATACCATTTTCTACTTATTCCTACTTTTCTTATTCTACATCCAAAGAGGGGTTAAGAGTCTCAATTCCTCCTAATTCATTTTGACTCTAAGATCCCAACTTCACAAACAACACCTAGTTATCTTACACGGATTGGTGGGCCAATACATCTAAAGACAGATCGTGTTTGGGTTGAGATTTTTGACATGTTTAATAAATGTATCGGGGTTGTATTTGGTATATATGGGTTGGGTTATTAATGGATTCACCGCAGATATGACATGCGAACACAATATTATCACTCTTATGCCATGGAGTTACGTGCTTCCTAGCTCATACTGCATGTTAAATGATGTGGCTGAAGACACTGATAACTGACTTTAGCATGTCAAACATGTCTCACTTCTATGCCTGTGTCCTATACCAACATTTTTTATGCTACAGAGTGTCATGCTTCATAGCTCATACTGCATGCTAAATGATGTGGCTGAAGACACTGATGGCGGACTTCAACATGTCATGTCCTGATCTTTGCTGGGAAATAATGACAAAGATAATGGAAAACAGAGTGGTTTTGAAAAGAATGAGACAATACTATGAAGTGATTGCTTTCAAAAAAAAACTATATTAGCTACCACAGGTGCAGGAGGATAGAGGCTATGCTGAGGATAGTGACGAAAGCATGAAGGCAGTGATGGTGCTGGTGTGGGGTGTTAGTGTGCTGATCAAAAAAATTTTGCTAGTCAAGTAATAAAAAATCCGTAAGGTTTTTGAGTGATTACAAATTTGACTCAATTAAATTTAAAATTAAAAACATTATACAACAAACATTTTTAATGAGATTTTGTCGTAAGTGATTTTGAGACAGCCTCATCACTAAAATGAGATAACATCAAAATAATGAGCATTTATTATGTGTGATTTACCAACTACCTTATCCACTTAAAATTATGTTGTCCTGAAATCAGTGGACAACAATGGCCAGCCTTTAAGATAATGTAAGGAGAAAACAGTTTTTACATCATTATGTAATTTTGCAATCCTTGATGGGATCCAAATTGCATCCCTTAGTATAAGTAAATTCCTAATCGGCATTGTTAAATAACTACTATGGGCTCTAAATATGTAAGAATGACAAACCTTTACGTAAGCACAATCTCCCAAATTGAAAATGCAACCAATAATACTGGCATTATAATAGTGACACTTTACACCTAAAACATACTCATCTTCATCATCTCTGCAAAAACATAGAGAGAACTATTTCTAGAAATGTAGAAGGCATAACTCAAAGATGAATACATTAAAAAAAATCAAGCAAAAAGGATAAACTATAGATTGATACTCACTTGGAAGCATTGCTTCGACCAGCACCTTTTTTCATCTATAATGACAAGACAGTGGTATAGTTTACATAACAAAGTGATAACACTAAAATCACATTAAAAAAAAATATAACTCTTTATTAACTAAATATTTCAGACTTCCTTGAAAAGAATACAAAGCAAAAGAAAGAAAAGGTTCCTGACAATAAGTGGAGAAAGGTAAAGATAAATAAGGTAAAAGAAATATAGAAATTGATCTTAACCATGTAGAATCTAATTAATGATTCAGGGAGCGCAATCAATGTCCTGTTTTTGCTGATACGTAGGTCATTAAAGCATGATCTTCCTATGTTTTTAAATACAAGATCATAGCATAATAAATATGATAATTGTGCCTAAGGTGAGCCATGCATAGAATAAATGAAAAACATTATATTTTCTTTTAAGGTAAATTATAGTTTATCTTCCTCAACTATTCGTGTTTTTCAACTTAGTATTTTAAACATTTTTTCAATACAACTTACTCCCTCAACTATAATAAATTACAACAACCCTCCTTTTAGCTAAACGACATTAAAAATTTGCATGATTTGACTGTCTATAATTTACCATTCCAGGGTTACATTACAATTTACCTTCCTTAATTATTCACTATTTTAAATTTAGTATCCTAAACTTTTTTTCATTACAACTTACCTTCCTAAAAAATTAAATTATAGTTTACCCTCTTTGACTATTCGTGTTTTGCAACTTAGATTTCTATTTTTTTCCAATACAACTTATCTCCTTCAATTATAGTAAATTACAATAAATCGTCTTTTTAGGTAAACACCGTTAAATTTTTTGCTTCGTCTGATTATTTTATCTTCAATTACAAATAATCCCTTTTTCAGTCCTACGAAACCCGACTTGAACATTTTCCCTAAGATACCTTTTATTCCTCATCCACACATCACCCGACACAATCACAATCGCCAACACCCTTTTCAAATGGATTGAGACCTTCAATTGAAAAATGTTTGATAATAATGGTAAAGAAGATCAAAATCATCAATTTATCAAGAAAAAAGAGAAAAAAAAGCTTGAAAAAAATGGTGAAAAGAGAAAATTTTAATAACAAAGTAGAGTTTAGGATTAATGACGTAGAAAAGATAGAAGAAAATAAAAATGAAGAAGATGGGAAAAAAAGGATAAATTTGTTTAAAAAAATATCGTAAATGTCACATAATTCTTTAAATCTAACGGAAAAGTCTTATTATTTAACAAAAATAGTTGACACAAACAAGTTAAAACCAAAAAAATTTAAGATGCTAAATTAAAAAACTCAAAAAGTTGAGAAGATAAATGGAAGAATATGGGAAGAGTAAATCTGTCAAAAAAAAATACTATAACCTTTCAAATCTGACGGACGGAGTCTTATTATTCAATAAAGCTAATTAAAGGAGAAAAGTTGTAATGAAAAAAAAATTAAAATAACAAACTAAAAAACACAAATAATTGATAAAGTAAATTGTAATTTACCCTTTCTATTATGTCAGGTCTTCCTAACCTATGGATGGTGTTGAAATATGAACATACAACTCAAAACTAATTAGTAATGAATGAAAGAGTTCATCAATATATAACCACAAGTTCAGTCCTCACTTTTCTAATGTGGGACTATTCCAACACTCCCCAACACTTATGAGTATCTTTAAGACCAATAAGTGTCTCTTTTGGACATGATAGATGTGTGTAAACTTAGACCTGTTTAGGTCTCTTTTGGCTCTGATATCTTGTAAAAATATAGACATACAACTCAAAACCAATTGACAATGAATGAAAGAGTCCATTTATATATAACCACAACTCCACAATTCCAATCCTTATTTTTTCTAATGTAAGACTATTCCAACAAATGATATATCCTTTCCCCTCCGTGTATAACTTCAAAATTATATATAACATATAGGTTATAAATGGTAGTGCCTACCTCAACTAAATAGCCTCTTAGCTAATGTTTTGAGATCAATCTACACCATTTAACCCATAAGCAAGTAGTTACACAAAGTAATGTTAACATTTGAATCCCAAAACCCATTTATATAGAAAACAATTAGATTCATTTGGAACCATTAAAAAGTCATAGTCTCTTCGTAAAACAACCATGAATGAGATATTAAGTCTTTTCTCATCATCTTTGGTAACAAACATCTCCTTGATGTAACATACAATCTATTGAGTCTCATGAAGATCTCATATTCCTATTAGGGGCACGTTGTTCTAACAACATGTTTTCTAATAAATCGCTTGCTTTTAACCAGTTTTAGGAGGGAAATCTCCTATATCTATTTATCCAAAGGATTCACTTTTTCTCATAAGATCTTTGGGTGTACTTTTTTTGTACATATTCATGTTCAAAAAAGGCACAAATTGTCCTCTCATGAGAATCATGTCTTTACACCAACCCCTCCAAGAGGTATGTCATCCTCAAAGGCTGGTGACCTAGATGTCACTATTGTGGTAAGGAAAGGTACAAAGCCATGCATTATACATCATTTGGCGAATATGGTATCTTACTTCCATTTAGGAGCACATGTCGCTAATTTACTATGGCAATGTCTGCTACTACTATTCCCAAGACCACTGTACTTGTGGCGCCTGCCTAGGCCTTGTCGTTAAAGCACATGTCACTAGTTTGCTATGGCTATGTCTGCTATTACTGTTCTCAAGACCACTCCTATTATGGCACCCACCTAGGCGTTGCCATTAAAGGTTACGGCACCCAGACATCTTGGGCTAAAATAGCCTAACAACGATTATTTAGTTTTGCATTATCAAACATGAACTCTAGATGACTATTATATAGCTTTTCGTAGCTATTGTTATTTGTTATTGACTATTTGACTTATTATTATTAAGATTGTCATTGTTATTGACTTAGTTATTGTTATTTGTTATTGACATACTATTGTTGTTGAGATTATTATTGATTTGGAGGACAACTAAGATTTTATTTATAATTAGATAGTTATTATTAATTTTAAAAATTGATATATCAATTTATTAATCTATTATGAATTCTAAATATCTTTATAAATATATTTTAAAAATCAAAAAAACATGTAAAAATTCTATTTTTATTACTGCCTAGACGTCCAAGCGCCTAAGGCACCTTGGCTCATAGCCATGGCACCTTGGCACCATGAAAAGTATACTCAGGACCAATTAAGAGACACTTGGCAAGCGTGAGTAGAATGTTGCCATGGATAAAGAGATGGCTACTCTTGATTCACGTGGCAGATGGACTTGTGTACCTTCCTCTCCTGCAAGGAATGATGCGGTTGAATGCAAGTGGATTTTTACGGTAAAATACTTTGCTAGTAGTCAAGTGAATAGACTCACCTAATTACAAAATGATATACACAAGTTTCTAGTGGCACGGATTAGCTCTATCATGGTTATATTCTCTATTACTATAAACAAAGGATGGCCTATGTTCCAACTTGATTTTAAATCTTATATGATAATCTACAGGAGACAATCTAAATAAAGCAACCTCCTGGATATGTTGCTCAGGAGAAGTCACAATTCTACTTGTTAAATAAAACAATTTATGAACAAACAAAGCCTAAAAGCATGGTTTAACAAATCCAATAAAGTCATATGAGTGATTGAATTTCAGAGAAGCAATGTAAATCAATCTATCTTTGTAAGAAAGAAAACTACTAGATTGGTCGTCCTAATAGTATAAGTTGATAACATAATTCTTAATGGCAAGGATGTCAAAAGACTAAGACTGTAAGTGCACCTCACCACCTAGGCGGCATTTAGGTGCAATTAATAAATAATATATATATATATATTAGAATTTTTCACCCTTGATATTATATAATTTAAATACAATTATGCATTGAATATATGTATTTTAAACTCAACTAATCCTTAAACAACATTGGAATATATAAAAAAAGGCAAGATAACAATAAAATATGATGAGAATATGAGATTAACACCATAAATGCAAAAGTTAACATCAAATCATCAACATAAAACACTCGTTAACATCTAAATAAAAGACAATAACAAAAATAACATCCCAAAACTATAACACCTGTAAAATTCATTTTGTAATTATTTACATTTTATGAATTTTATTTCCTGGACAGGTGTTACTGTTCCGAAGCCCATTGTGTGGTTTTGTGCTTTTGGGCTTGGACCTCGTGGACTGGCTTCTTTTTGCGTGTTCCTGTGCGTGGTTTGGTTCTGTGCTTGTGGGGCCCGCTTGCGTGTGGACTGGTGGTTGAGGCTGGTGGCTGAGGCTGGTAGTTGGCCTCGCTGGTGGTTGAGGCTGGTAGTTGGCCTCGTTGGTGGTTGAGGCTGGCAGTTGGCCTCGTTGGTGGTGGCTGGCGGTTGGTTGCTGTGTGGTGTGCCGGTGGTTGAGACGTGCTGGTGGACACGTGTTCAGCTACTCCAAGCGTAAGCTTTATAAGTTGCACCATACTGCACTTCTCCTCGTCACTCGTTGCTTTGGCTGTGGTTACGCCAGAGTTCGCTGGAGTCGATCGAGGATCGTCGAAAGCATTTCTCAGGTACGCATCTCCACTCCTTGCAATAGAAAGCATGGAATTGGTAGAAAATGCTAGGATTGCATGAAATCTAGGTAAATTTCCTTTCCTAGAATTTATTGTGATTTTGTACCTTGATG